>PVKP010005665.1:0-87839 GCA_004027715.1 Plecturocebus donacophilus | reverse complement strand
ATCCTTTCTTCTGCTTGGTCGATTCGGCTATTGAAACTTGTGTATGCTTTGCGAAGTTCTCGAGTTGTGTTTTTCAGCTCCATTTTCATTTTTTGTTGAAACTTTTAACCTGGTTTATTGTTTCAAGTGCAGAAGAGAGAGTTTTTAGGTATCAGTATATATTTAACAAATTAGGGCACAGACCATCTATCTTTAGAGTTTGAAAACATGGGCAGTATGTAGGACCAACTGAGGCACAGTTAGTTCTCTGTATGTTGTGCCTGTGGTGTTTGGATATTACTCTCACTTTCGATAGGTACTTACTCTCAATCCAAAATAGAAACTAAAGAAAGCATTGAAAGCCAAATCAATAGGGATGGTTTTGTCTTCGTAGGATGAACAACTTCTAACAGGGCTGGAAAAGAAATAAGGACAGTTTGCAAAGATAAATATTTTAAAAGTACTATCTATATAAGACTAACTAAAGGAAAAGAATATGAAATGTTTTCATTATTCACCATGAATCTAGACACTTAAGTTCAAATCTCAAGGAAATTGCTTTTCTCTTGGGAGTAGAGGAATGCATGAACAAAACCAGTGGACTGCCCATGGAGCTGGAAATAACAGGAAAATTACCCATAATTTCTTTCATAGGATGTATTGATTTTATTTCCATTTTAACAATGGGGATTCAGAGCCAGAGAGATTGTGGGCTTTTCTTGGTTTGCAAGAACATCTATCCTGTCAGGATATTTCGACATTTGTTCTCTTCTGATATAGAGATACTCTAGGTCAAATGGATTGATTTGAACCAAATTCAAAGAAAATCTCCTAAAATATCTCTTAGGAATTTACAATGCAAACAACCAGTTTCCCTAGGTTCTCTAAAGTTGCCTGGTTTTTGTGGCCTTGCAATCCCAATTCCATTTTAGCTAGAAATCCAATATAATTCCCAGGTGATTGACATGGAATTCAGATTAGACTGGGCTTTGTCCAAAATAGCTGCCCTAACTGTGAGAAATACAAAGGGAATGCTTTCAGAGGACAGCAGACAACAATTTGCTTCTTTGTCACAGGTGAGGGCTGGCATTTTCCTTTCTCAATACCATCTAAAGTTGCTTGAAACCTATGAGAAACCCTGAAACTACAACAGAGTTTCTACTCCAACACCTAAGGAAACCAAAGGCATATGAAACCTTCATGAGTGGCCTAAGTGAAGGAAAGAAAGCTGAAGGCTGGCGTTTCAGAGACTCCAGAGAAAATCGGGGGTGGGGGTTGCACAACACCCTGACCCCTAGCAGTGGAAGGTGACAGGATACAAGGAAACTCTTGTATATTGTGCAGAGCTGGGCTTAGTGGGGGAAGCTAAATACATCATTCTTTTTTATGAGGGTGTATGTCTGCATGCATGTGTGTGTGTAAAAGTATATTAAGCATTATTCCTGAGGAGAAAATTCTAAATTAGCTGAGTAACATACTGATACAGCAGACAAGCATGACGACATTGTACTCACTCCATAGAATTGATGAAATAGATTATAAGAGACCCGATGCTTAGTACAAACACAAGGATCACCTGAAAATGAAAAACAGGGACAAATGTCTAAATTTATTTCATTGACATTAAATAAATCAACAAAAGTGTGTTTTCTCTTTTTATCATACCTATGTACATGCAGCCATTTATTCACATATCACTTATTTTAGCATTCATTAATTCATCCATTTATCCATTCAAGAAAACTTGATTGGACCTTTTCTGAGTATTAAAAAAATGAACATGTACCCATTTTGCTTACCAAATTTTAACTCGCACACACATTTCAGAATACACAGTTTGTCCTTCTTACTGTTTCTAGAGCCTTTTAATCTTTGATCTCAAGATGTCCTATCATGTATTCACTCATCAAACATCTATTAAGTGCTTAATAGGCATTATGCAATTTATAACATGCTAGAAAAGAAGGAGTTACTGGAAATAGACCCTGGATTTGAATGGTTGGTGATATGATAGAAGAAATAAATCCAGATATGTGCTCCCTAAAGGATACCCAGAATTTTCACAGTAGGGAAAAAGCTACAAGTGAGAAGAAGGTGAGATTTTACCATGCCAATGCCTCTGGTCTGTAAAACAGGGGGAACCTGGGGAATGCAATTAGAAACTGTCCATTCAAAGCCCTGGATGTGTTTGGATAAAATCTTTTGCAGCCTTTGTGACATTTCAGGGTAATTTTAGGTAATTTAACATTCCTCCAGTTATTTATAGTTTCCAAACCATCCAGCTTTTGAACATGTTTAGTCGAGTGTAATTCTAACAATGAAACTCTGAATTTCATTTATGATTAAATCTTTTATTTGTTTGTTTATTTATACTTATTTATTTTGAAACGGAGTCTTGCTCTATCCCCAGGCTGGAGTGTAGTGGCATGATCTAGGCTCACTGCAACCTCCGTCTCCTGGGTCCAAGTGATTCTCTTGCCTCAGCCTCCCGAGTAGCTGGGACTACAGATGTGCACCACCCCATGCCCAGCTAATTTTTGTATTTTTAGTAGAGACAGGATTTCACCATGTTGGCCGGGATGATCTCTTGACCTCATGATCCTCCTACCTCAGCCTCCCAAAGTGCTGTGATTACAGGTGTGAGCCACTGTGCCCAGCCAAATCTTCTCTTTATTTTAGCTCAGATGTTCCTTGGGTGGGCTAGATATATTAGGAAAGGACTCAGTTTCACCTCTATTAACTCTTTTTAGGTTTTTATTACTAGTTTCTGCTGACTAGGCTGCCTCTGACATCTCCAGAATTGTAGCTCCATGTGGGGAGGAACAGAAAGGGGAGATCAGAGAAGAAACTGTCTTGCTGGACTGATATTAGATAATGATGTTCACACCCTGGGGCTCCCTGGGTATGAAAGATTTTTAATGTTTACTTTCATGGGTGGTCTCATTGCTCTTTGGAGATTCCAACTTAATTCATATTCAAATTCCACAAATATTTCTCTAGCTCCTCTTATGACCCAAGTACTCTTCTGTTTATCAGTGAGCAATATATGCAAAGATCCCTGCCCTCCACAGCTGGGATGACAAATGAAGATAATTAATATGCAAATTATCTGAAATGTTAGAAGCTAAATGCTATGAAAATAAAGCAAAGCAAAATAAAGGGGAGAAATGCAAGGGGAAGGGGAAGAGGGAAGACAGTCTTTTTGATATTTAGTGGCTGAGCATTCCATTTGTGGTTCTCTTGATTTCAGTGAAGCATGTTCTTTCACTGCAACTGTTCTCTCTCTCTTGTTTTCTGCTGGAACCCTTATCCTCCCAGATTCTCCATTCACCTGGTTATAGAAGTCTCTCCCATGTGATCCACATCAGGCCCATGGAAACTCTTAAGGTTTCTTTGCTCCAACAAACACTGGAAGGGACAGATTATGCCCTGGGTGGTAACTCATCTGACACAAACAGCTAGCCCAACTGTGAGCCACAAAGGAGCCACAGACCTGTCCTCTGTGCTCCCAAAGTTCCAAAGGAGGCAAATTGAGATTTCTGAGTGGTTCCTCTTCAGCTTTCTGTCCTAAGTTTGAGATGAGAGGAAAGCAACCCCCTATTTCTGCAACAGCAAAGCTCCTTCCAAAAATTCTCTTCTATTTTTAATTTATCCTGGCTTATGTGCCATTGGATAAAAGGCTGGGAGCTTCAACTGGTTTTCTTTCAACTGCTTTGCAAGTGGTAGGGTTGGGGTCTTAGCTCTTATTGTAAGCTACATTTAAAAAATCTAGGTTAAGTGTTGATGAAGATAGTACTAAGTTTGAGGATCTCATGCAGATATTCATTTACAAGTGTGACCTGAAGCTCAGAAAAGATGTTGGGAGTGTAGATGCACACACACACACACACACACACACACACACACACACACACACACATCTCCACTTCAAACATCTTTTAATAGCAGCATATTGGTAATTATTAATTTTAGTGAAATACATTTGCTTTTCTTCACATATGATTATGTACATTGTTTCTCTCATGAAATCCCATAAAAGGTTCATGCAAATATCATATATTGACAGATTTCTGGAAAGATGATGGCATACATGCCCTATGTTTACAACCCCCCCCAAACCATGGAAATGAACAAAAACACATAAGTAAATTTAAAAAGAAAAAAAAAATATCAAAATTAAGAACTGCATACCACAAACCCAAAGAATATTATCCAGAAATCATAAGGAACAGATAGCAAAATGTATATTACAACCAAAAGAGGGCACTGGGAGCAGACAGCTTTGCGGACACTAAAAAAAGATCACCCAGTGCCCAGCAAGCACACCATCCAGAGACAAAACTCCTTACCTGAGGAATTTAGAAGTGATTGGACTTTCCTGTTATCTAAATCAGGCATCTGGTTCCAGGTTTCTTTCCCCCAAATTTATAAGTAACTAGAATTTCTATATGTCTCCAGAATGCATGCATGCTGAAACTCATTGTGCAACCCTTGTTGACATCAGGGCCCACAACATCTACAAATATAATCATTTATTATGACCTATGTGGCTAATATGGTCCAAATTACCCTTAAGCTCCTGCTTAAAGGTCCAAAGATACCCCTAAGGAAAAGTCCATCTCGGCACACTCAGTCCTGTTTTGCTGAAGCACCTTGCTGAACTCTGCTGCAGTTTTCCTTCTTCCAATAACACTTTCCTTTTTCAGACCGATAATGTTGTCAGTCATTCTTACCAACTCTCAAGATGACTACTTTCTGATGCCAGGGCTCTGCCACGTTGCCCAACAGACACTGTTCAGTGATCCAGGTAGAAATGAGAAATAATTCTGAGAAGAGCTGTACATTTTTCTTCGATTGGAGGAGCAAAATCTGGAAGAGCCGGCTATTCAGAGATGCGTAGAAAGCCCTATACCTGAGCCATGGAGGCCATGGATTGGAGATGGGGCCATTCAGCTACAAGTGGCCAAGAGGAGACATTCTGAGGCTTAGTAGTCCCAGAGGAGGAACCTCTTGGCTAGTGGCAACTGTTATTTTTCTAGGAGGCACATTAGAAAGAAGTCAAAGAAAAAGTAACTAAAAGAGTGGAGACCTCATCCAGACAGAGCCTTGTCTGTAGAGTTGCTGGCCCCAGCCTTATTTCCCAACCTTATCTTTATGAGGAAACACATAGAAACCTGGGACTTTGATTTTTATAACAGGATCTAAAAATCCCTTTTTAGCTAGTGGATAGTTGTGGGAGGTCTTCAGATAAGAAATGAAATCCAATGCAGTCTAAAAGGTCACCCTGAATACTCTAAACCTTTGGGAATATTAGCATACCATGGAAAAGTGCCTTTTTATGAGAAGTATAGGAAAACAGGAGGATCAGGCAACGATAGTACATAGAATGACTTTTATGAAAGTGTTAACTCAGAATCTGTTAAGATTCAACATTTTAAAATTACAGTTAGAGTTTCTAGTGAGATTTGAGAGGATATTATACTGATAAAATTAATGCAGCTTACAATCAGAAGGAACAATAATTGAGCAAGAGAGTTCTTGGGGCAGGAAGGAATGTGATTGACAAAATTAAAATCTCAATACAGGTACTGAATAGCAGAATGGATACTGATGAAAGTGAACTAGAATAAAGGAATTCTCCAAGACCACCAAGTAAAAAATCGATAATAAAATTTATAATTAAAAGAGCAGGGTATATGCAAGGCAAACAACTATAATGGGCATTCTGGAAGAATAAGACAAATACTCTTACAAAAAATAAAAATAAATAAAAAAAACCTAAAGAAAAAAGCAAAAAGTGATTCCCTGAACTGAAAATTGACCTGAATCTAGATTGAAAAAGCCCACTAAGGCTTGTCAGGGAGGAAACATTGAAAGAAGACACACACATAGCCACATCATGGCAAAAATAAGACTGACTTTGTAGTTCTCCTTTCTAATCTATATCAATCGGGATCCAGCAGGGAAAGCAGAAATCATACCAGTCATTTTAAGAGAACTGAATTTTAAAAACTTACTAAGTAGATTGGAATAGCAGAAAGGCAAGAGGAGGAATTTGGGCATAAATAACGGTGAGCTTCTGCAACCCAGTGGCTGGGGAACAACAAGAAAGAGGTTGGAATTCTCAAAATTTAGTAGTTTAAAAGAGGTGCTCTTTGGGGTTGGGATTCAGACTTTCCATGAAAAGAGTCAAACTTTGTAAAATACTTGAAGAGATTTATTCTGAACCAAATATGAATGACCATGGCCCATGACCCAGCTGTCAGGAGGTCCGAGAACATGTGCCCAAGGTGGTCAGTGTGCAGCTTGGTTTCAAACATTTTAGGGAGGCATGGGACATCAGTCAAATACATTTAAGAAAGACATTGGTTTGGTCCAGAAAGGCAGGACTCAGAGCAGTGGTGGGGTGGGCTTCCAAACTATAGATAAATTTAAACATTTTCTGGTTGACAATTGGTTGAGTTTTGTCTAAAGACCTGGTTAAGGTAAAAGATTGTGGAGACCAAGGATTCTCTGAAGTCTTATGGTGGCTGCCCTTAGAGGCAATACATGACAAATGTTTCCTATCCAGATCTTTAAAAGGTGCTAGACTCTTAGTTAATCTCTTTAGGATTGGGAGGGCCTGGAAGAAAAAGATCTAGCTATGTTAATAGAGATTCTTTAGAGAGGCACATATTACCCCATAAAGGATAGCAAAGGCAAGGGCGTTTCAATATATGGCAAAGAAACATGTTTTGGGGTAAAATATTTTGACTTTCTTCTGGCATAATATTATGCCAGTCAGATTGGAAAGTAAGTCACAATATTTAGGATTAAATAAAACCCATCTGATGAGAATTTATGGTTTGTAGGGCACGCCTCCTCAGATCCCTTATAGGAATCTGGACAAGATAAAAAATATCAGAGCTTACTCCTCAAGACGTAAGAGGAAGGAACCTGGCACAGATGCTAATTGTGCCTCCACAGAGACACTGTGAGCTGCTCCTGGCAGTGTTGGAAAAAAAATGGAAACAAGAACTAAGTACAACTGGACTGCAAATCTATTATTGACTAGGCGAGACTGAAAGGAACAGATACAAAACACAGAAGCAACAAACAGTTCTCTTTCTGACCTCTAGGCTTCCTGCGTCGTCTCGTACTCCCTATTGGCAGAGTCAAGGAGCAAGCTTACAGAAGAGACATATTAAGTTCTGGCTCCACCTTACAAAACAGAGGAGAGAGACTACATTGGGAGCTGCTAGACAATAGCTTTGTACCTGGTATGTGGCCCTAAGTTCTAGAAAACACTGGAGCAGCTTTTACAGAGTTTTAGGGAAAACAGATTGCAAGCCAAGAATCCTAAAGTCAACCACATTGTTATTTTCTTAGCAAGAAAAAAACATTCTGGGCTCTTAAAGATTCAGAAAGTATTACTCAATCCCGCGGCAATTATTCTCATGCAAAAGGAGCATATAGATATAAAAAACACACAAAGAAATATAGGGCAGATAGTTTGTTCTGCATTTGATTTACATAATGCTTATAACAGTCTATTAAAATTAAATTATCCACATTAGTGAATGCTGAAAAATAAAGTAATAAAAAAATAAAGTAGAAATGTAAATATCAGCCAATGGTCAGTGCTTACTCTGCCTTGAGTGGTTTACATGTATTATGATAGAATTCTCCCTGAGACACTCTAATGGGTGTTATTATAACCTCCTTTATATTCATATTATGTGAATTAACTTCAATTTAGAAAAATTAACTCACTCAAGATTACATAGTAGGAAGTGGAGGAGTGAGTGTTGGAACCCAAATCTCCTGAAATTCACAAACATGTAGTTCAGCCTTTCTGCTGAGATATGAAACTCAGACCCTGACAGAGCTCCTAGTGTGTGTCCAATACCTGTTCTCTCTTTCTTTACTAATAGATCTCCCATTTGTTTGTTTAAGCCAATATTTAGATATTCTATTATGCAGTAAATTAAATCTCTAAATATTATAATATAAAAACCAATAAAATAGAACACCATAAAGGAAAATGATTACATTTCCCTGGCAAATTAAAAAATAAATGCATTTTTTAAATCAACATAAGAACAAATATCCAGCGGCATGACACTTACAAAAGACACACTTAAGAAGAAATAAGAAAGATTGAAAGAGAGCTAGGCAAAGATAGCTCAGTCAAGTAGGAATAAAATGAAAGCAGACAGATTAATGTTACATACTAATACTGCATTCTAAAATATTCCAGCAAAAGCAAAGCAAAACCATAAACAATACAAAATTTGGCAAAAATGGATATTTCATATTGATAAAAGGCCAAGAAGATTCATATTGATATCAGCCAAGAAGATACAAAAATGACTGTGTCTATCAATGGCTATCATATTAGAATATATCATTCAAAGTCTGCTGGAAATACATGACAGTCAATAAAACTAAAATATTATAAATGAAGCTTTCTGACATTTCCCTTTCAATCATTCAGCAAATAATTAAGGATATGGAAAACACATATAACATAATTAGTATTGCTTATACATCAAATAGATAATATATAGTCTTTAAAAATTCCATTACCTAGTAGTAAAAATTGATTATGTACTAGGCAACAAAGAATTTCTCCATAAATTCTGTAAAGTAGAAATCATAAAAGCTTTGACATTCTTAGACCATAAATTTCTGCCAAAGTAGAAAAGATAGCCACTCTATCCCCAGTCAAAAACTTGTCCATCCAAGGAAAGTGAAAGCATACATTTCTCTAAATGGATCATGAATCAAACAAGAAATCAAAATTAAAACTTAAACAACTTGGGCCAGGTGTAGTGGCTCACGCCTGTAGTCCCAGCACTTTGGGAGGCCAAGGCGGGTGGATCACCTGAGGTCAGGAGTTCACGACCAGCCTGGCCAACATGGTGAAACCCTGTCTCTACTAAAAATACAAAAATTAGCTGGGCGTGATGGTGCATGCCTATAATTCCAGCTACTGGGGAGGCTGAGGCTTGAGAATCGCTTGACACCAGGAGGCAGAGGTTACAGTGAGCCAAGATGGTGCCACTGCATTCCAGCCTGGGTGACAAGAGTGAGACTCTATCTTAAAAAAAAAAAAAAATTAAACAACTTAAAAGATGAATTCTGCATCAATAAAACTAAGAGCATTACTTGCCATAGTCTCTGAGATACAGCCAAAGAACTACTCTGAGGAAAAATTGTGATAAAATTAAATTCAATTCAGAAACTGGAAAATTCAGGCAACCCAGATGTCTGTTTCCACTGTGAAGACTGTGCAAAATGGTGGGACCTAGCCTGGGCTTGTGGTGTTGTCTTCTGTATCTGGGCTAAGTTGAGTCAGGTGATAAAACTCTAGTCCTGAATACAAGGATATCCAGCCTGACAACAAATAGTACCCGATCCAATGGCCAAGCTGACCCCGAGGGCAAAGGATGAGCTGGATCTCAGAAAGACACTCATCGAAGCTGCCCCAGCCAAGAACAAGCTCTGTGTTGGAAGATCCAGTGGTCTAGTGAATTCACCAACACAATGTTGAAAGGAGGAAGTCAAGTACTGCCAGAGCCTTCAGTACACAGACTCAGGGAACTACGGACAGGAGAAGTTTGGAAATTACCAAGCTGCTTCTGCAAAGGAAGGGGCAAGTGTCCAGCCCAACCCACACCACCTTCCACCAGCCACTGAGGAACTTTCCTGGGGTGCCAGCCTGGGATGGGTCAGGTACTCATCCTCCAGGGGGCCATTTCTACCAAGTCCCTGTGCCTCTTGCTGATCTGGCCTTGAAGTGGATGATTACTGAGAGCCTGGACAAGGCATGGATGTGGATGCCAGATGTGAGGGCGGTACTGCTAGAGCCGCTGGGTTTCTGCAATCAGGGTCAGTGATTAGGAGACAGTGCCAAGGGCACAAGACGTCCAAGACTAGTCACCGCTGGTGACAGAGGCAGGTGGAGCCTCCAAGGGACAGAGCCCAGGCCCCTCTGGCATAGCTAACAGTGTGAGCCACTGCCACTGAAAACACCTGTGCTAAGCATGTTCTTTTTAAAGGGCAAGCTTCACAAGAACCATCGAGCAATGTGTGCATTACCCATTAATCCTTTTTGCCCTGGAGGCTAGAATTAGCTTTCTCTGCCTCACCTCCTTGCAAAGAGGAAATGTGGATTTGGGGTTTCCTCCCAAGAGACTTAGGACCCAACCAGACTTCTCTTTCCTCAGCTTGGGATGGACTTTTATTATTTTATTATTTTATTATGTTTTAAGTTTTTTATTGAGACAGGGCTTTGCTCTGTTGCCCAGGCTGCAGTGGGTGGTGTGATCTCAGCTCACTGCCGCCTCAACCTCCTAGACTCAGACCATCCTCCCACTTCAACCTCTCAAGTAGCTGGGACCACAGGTGTGCATCACCACACCTGGGTAATTATGTTTTTATTATTTTGTAGAAATGAGGTCTCATTATGTTGCTAGGCTGGTCTGAGACTCCTAGACTCAAGTGATTCTCCTGCCTCAGCCTCCCAAAGTTGTGGGATTACCAGGATGAGCCACCATGCCTGGCCAGGATGGATTTTCGGATGGTAAGAGGAAACAGTTTGGGTATTAGAAAAGATTTGTGAGAAAATCCTCATCCTGAACTGGTGATGTGGCATGTGATACATTCGTTATAACTGACTAGAGGGGGAGAAAAGGAAAATTAAGAAAAATTAAGAAAATTAAGAAAACTGACTAGGGGAGAGAAAAGGAAAATTAAGAAAAACACTAAAATTGAGAAAGCTAAAGAAGATATATATTATACGTATGTGTGTGTGTAAATTCTAGACACACACTGAGGTATGTATATATTTATGAATGTATAATTAATGAATAAAGCTATTTTTTTATGAGACTAATGAAACGTATCTCCAAAAAGGCTAGATGAGACCAAAAAGAAGGAACATGACTCATGAGGAAAGGGGAAGAAGGGTGCGAATTAGAGAAAGAGAGGCATACCAAACAAAAACAAAAACACAAAAGGTTCTTTCTAACCAAAGCTGGAATTTAATCTGTGGGGCAGTCAAGGAGAGACAAAGTTATCCACTCTCTGTTGGCTCCTCTTCCTTGGAAAATGACCTATGGCTTGTATTCATTTAAAATCAACGTGACTATATTATTTATTGTCCAAACATACAGACTTCTAAGAATAAAAGAGGCTCTATTAACAATTACACTGTAACAATTCATCCGTGAGATGGATTTTTAAAATTAATATAGGTGTTTATAGATATCACTTATTGTTAGAATGAAACAGGGTTCAACATCAATATTAGTCATTGTTTATGTTTATAGATATAAGTCCTGACATAATATTTTAAAAAATATTAATAACACTTACATGTTTATTATATGCACAACCTATATATATTTATACTTATTAACTCATGTAATGATGACAACACTGCAATAATGATTACAATGTTAACTCATTCTTATAGCTCATTTATTGAAAGCTATAGATAGTATTTTCATCTCCGCTTTGTAATATTTACATTATATTTCTATGAGATATGTGTCAGTTTCCTCATTTAAAGAGGTAATGATAGTGCCTCTCTTGAAATAAAAACAGATTGTGAAATGGAAGTAGGGAAAAGGAAAACAGGCATGTGGGGTTCTCAGCTTCATCAATGTTAGGAAGTAGAACCTAGGAAAGTTGGAGAACTGCTTGCACCTGCTGACCCTTCAGAAATCTGTTGACATCCCTTTCTCATGGGGTGTATCCCTATTTGAAGACAGGATCTATGGACTAACCTGAATTCAGATCTAATTTTACCTCCACTGGCTTCACTAGCCATTCCCTTTACTACTCTCCATAAAGAAGTGCCACAAGAAGTAACAAATTATTTCAAAATTTATATTTATAGATACAATTATGGGAGGAGAAGGGTATCCTAAGTGGCCTGAATCGGACAATGTTGCTGAGAATTTGCAGAGGTTTGAAGGAAGAAACTCATGGTAGTAGGTACTTCCTTCTGAGGATGGGGTAAGGAAGAAATTTAGTTTTTATTTTGTACTTTTAAAATATTATATCGCATGCATGAAAAGATAAACAGTAATATCCATAAATGATTAGTTCAGAAAAAAACATAAGGTAATTACCTGCAAAAAAAAAAAAATTCTAGGAACGTAGTGTAGTGTTTCCTGCCAGTGTCTTTATTCATGTGATAAATCTCTCTAAACTGTTTTCTCATGCTGTATACCAAAATAAATTCTTGATGCTTCATGGTATATTCAATATAAAATATGGAATAAGGAAAGGAAATGAGAAAAAAATAAAGATAAAGATACAACTCATCTCAAGGTGGTGGAAAAGGTTTATTTTATTTTCACATAAACAATGCATATAAAGTATGAAGAGACCAATCTTTTCCACTATGTTTTATGTTTTTCTTTCCTTTTCCCTAGAGGTTGGATTACATTAGGAAAATGAGCAAAAAAAAAAAAAAAAAAAAAAACCAGCAAAGTAAGTTATTTAATCACTCCAAGCACCATTTTTGAAATATCTTTCCCATTTCCAAATGAATTATGATGCTTATGCTTTATTTGTGCATTTAGTTGCTTTGTATACTAAGGTTAACAACTATTGTTGTTGCCAGGGGCTTAATTTATCTACAGAGAGGATTATACTTTTATAGAAAAGGTTATGCATTTACAGAAAGTATTTAAGGCAGAATACAAAAACAAAAAATGCTAGATTACCTGAAAAAAAAAAAAAAAGAAGTCAGAGAAGACAGAGAAACAGAAAGTAAACATACAATAGTGCTTAGGATGATGCTAAAAATAGATACACTTGCTAATAAGCCATAATTTTGATTTTACATTTTCTAGCCACAAAGCAATAGAGAACCCAGTCAATCACATAATTAACAACAAAAATCTCAAGTAGGAGTAGGTTAATTGTTGGAGAATAGAGTCATATTTGGAAGTAAATTCAGAAGAAAAATTTTTCCGTAGGTAGTTGATATAACACACCAAACCCATACATGCACTCAATACCAAATCCATAGATGCTACAGAGTTGATCAATACCTTGTCATATTCTATTAATATTAATAATATAGGAAGGCCTCTAGAAGGCATCCTGTTTTGAAGGGAATCTTTTTAGACTGTTGGAATTCCCTTCTCACTTTCCTTCTTTCTCTTTTCCTCTTTCTTCTTTTACTTTTTATTCCATCTTCCTGTTTTCCTTTCTCTCCTTCTTCCTCTCCTTATTTTTCTTTTGGGTGATTGCCCATGTATTCTCCCTCAAAGTATTAAGGGCATTTGTTTGTAGGGTATATAAAAATTTGCTATTCTGGAGGATTTTCATATAGATACTTTGTCTTCATTGGAAAAGAACATGTAATGATTTCTTTTCCATGACCTGTAACTGTTTAATTAGCATTAGAGATATCTATTCCTTGAAGATTTTAGAGACAGGACTTTGAAATCATCCAAGTCTCTCATCAAAGGGGCAGAAAGGGAGGGTGATGATGATGATTATGGGTCTTTGACAACTTTATTTTTTCCAGATATTTGGTCTGTTTAAATTTCTCCTCTTATGGACACTTTTAGTAATTCATATTATCCTAAGAAATCATCTAGTTTTCAAAATTAATTGCATATATAGTTTTTCAATTTCCTTTTAATGTGTACATATTTTCTCATTTAAATGTCTTATTTCATAGATTTGTACTTTTTCCTTGTTTATAGACTAGCTATTGATTTCTCTATTTCATTGTCTGAAGTAATCAGCTGTTTTATAATTCATTAATTTCTAACTATCTGTTAAATTTATTCTGCTTAGATTTAATGTTTTCATTCTCTAACTTTTTGAGCTTGATACTTAGTTCACTTATTTTATTTTTCATTTATCAAAATAGCTTTTTAATGTTTTATGTATTTTGAGATTATATTTTTGGTGTATTGATATTAATGATGTTATATCTTCTTTGTGGTTTCTTCCATTTATCATTTCAAAGGTTATGGTTGAATTGCGTTGAATTCAAACTTATGTGTTATTGAAATTGAAGTTCTAATTTCTACTATCATTTTACTGGCATACCTTTGACAATTCCTCTATTTTCAGCCTTTAGTGCCTCTTCAACCTTAAAATATAATTGAACCATGTCAATTCATGCTTTAGGATCTCAGACTTCCCTTTGCCTTAGAATTGAGTGATTCCCTTTGAGTCCTTTAGCTCCTGTCTATGAATCTTAAGACACTGAGCCATCTTCCAGTATCTTCTCAGACCCTGCTGTTCCCTGACCTCCATGTCCATAGCATAGAAGCCTCCTTCTGGTGCTTGCAATAAACTCTTGTGATGCTCTTTGCCTCCACAATTCTCTTCTCTCCATCTGGAACCTCATTCCCTTAATTCTTCAATTACTTTACTCTTTGTCTTCATGCTGTAGCTCAAATATTACCTTTTTAGAGGTTTTTTTTTTCTCTAATCACTGTGATCCAACTCCAAAACGACCAAATCTCACAAACACTTCACTCATGTTTCCCTCATGGCATTCATCATCTGAATTTATCTTATGTATGTATGTATGCATTTTTCATACCTATCTCCACTAGAATTTAAGTTTCTTAAATGCAAGACTCTTGCCCACATTTTCCACTACATCTAGAGTATCTGTCTAGCATGTACTTGGCAAACAATAAATATTTGTTGAAAGAAGTAAAGTAATTACAGAGGAAGGAGAGAAGGATAGAAAGAAGGAACCATAAGCCATTTTATTTTCTTAAAACCGTACTTGTGATGTCTATGGGGCTCAGTTATGCCTTTCAAGGCTAGAGTATTTTTTTAGATAGGGTCTCTCTCTGTCACGCAGGCTGGAATGCAGTGGCGTGATCATAGCTCACTGCAGCACTGCAGCCTTGACCACCCAGGATCAAGCGATCCTCCCATCTCAGCCTCCTGAGTAGCTATGACCACAGGTGCAGGCCAACACGCTGAGTTAATTTTTAATTATCTGTAGACATGAGGTCTGCTCAGGCTGATCTTGATCTCTTGGGCTCAAGCGACCCTCTTGCCTCTGCCTCTCAAAGTGCTAGATTACAGGCATGACCACTGCACCTGGCCTAGAGTATTTATTCTAGTCTAAGCTTTACTCTGTACCTCCTGCTGTTACACATAGAAAATAACCAGCTCTTATAGGTTAAAATAATATGGTTTCCCTTCATTAAATAAGTAATTTTTATTGGTATGTAATTTGTAATCATTTCTTTTCCACCCACTTCCCGTATACGATGATCATATAATGGATGTTGTAAGTTCTTTTCTCCCTCACCCCAGTGACCTTTAATACATTATTTCAAAAGTTATTCTCACACAAACATGACTTCAACATTTGAGGAGATCCTAACCAAGAAATCCCTAATATCATCAGAGAGAATTACAAAATCTTTCTGCATTGGGTCATACCCACAGAGATTTCAGGAAAAGAGATCAAAAACTTTAGAAGTCAGAAAATGGAGAGGCACATTTCCAGATGATTCAACATCCCCTGGAGCTTTTATGAAAGCAGTTTTACTTATATACTTCCAAGCAAGTTTTAGCAATGTATTACATTGAAATTAAGCAGTAACTGGAAAAGAGCCATGTTTTTGCTAATTATAAAAAGCAGACAATAATCTCTAGCTCACATGAACCTACTTCCATCATAAGATCATCTGATGGCAGCATACCCCTAATGACGAAATTCATCTTTTCCTGTTTTAGATCAAACTACACTACTGAAATAATGATCACTGCAATCTTCATTTATAGGGCATCTGCTATTTCCAGACAATGGGAAATAAACATTTTCGTGACATAGAATGTTATCCTCAGGAGCTCACCATACTCTGAGAGAGACAGGCGTGAGCACAAATAATTTTAATAGAAATGCTAAGTGAAATTAAAGAAGCTAGAGGAGGAGCTCTTAGCCCAATAAAAAGGTAAGGTTAGGATGCTCCTAGGAGATAATGCCGAAGTGAGATTTAATATGTTCAAATTACCGAGATTAAAATAGGAAGTAGAGTGATAAATATCATAGAGGGGCACTAAAGACTAGTTTGCTAATGAAATAAAGAGGTCTATTGGAATTAAAGGAGAGGAAAGTAGCTATACATTTCAGGGCTGATTAGTTCACTAAACATTTTTTGAAAATATCTATGTTCATATCCATCTGCATATATAAGGAGAACCAAACGCTCACAACCATTGCCCTAACAAAGCTTTCTTCCTAGTGGAGAGAGACTGATAATAAATATAAAATATAATTATAATGCACGGTTAGTAATTATATAATTATAAATATATAATTAAATAATTAGTAAACATAATTATATAATTGCTATAATTATAAATGTATAATTATCTAATTAGTAATTAACTATAATTAGTAAGAATATAGTTACTAATAATTATATAATTATTGCATATATTATATAATTACATATCATTATATAAGGTATATATTAATAATTATATAATATTAATATATACTATGATTTTATATTATTATAAAATTACTACAATAATGCAATATAACTCTTATCAATTATATTCACTCCAGAGATAAACAAAGCAAGATAATGAGTAAAAAACGGTAGAGGGGGTGGTGGTGATATTTTAGATAAGACGACCAAGAGAACATCAGATGTTTACCTGGAGAATCGATTTATACTGACTCTAATCACACCTATGGCTACAGTTTGTTAGCAAGCTAACATTGAAAGTGTACTTACCAACACTTGCCCTACAAAGGTCTGGGCCGAAAGCAACATTTGTATATGATCACGAAATTGTCCCTGGAAGTGGAGGCTTCTTACAGGGTCCTTACCCATGCTACATGATGTGAACAGTTCCTACAATCGAGTGAAAGAAATTGAAGATTGTGAGCTGCATCTCAGAGAAAGAAATCTGTTTTACTTATGTTTATGATAGAGCCTCTTGCGATGGTATCAGTCGGAAATCATTCTACCTTGTCTAAACCAGGGAACCCTCAAGTTGCTTATTGAATATTTCATAATACGGATTTTACTGGATTTGCATTTTCCTGGTTTTCTGCACAGCTTTTTTATACTGAATTCTGCAGTCTTCCTCCATGTCTTTCTCACATATGCTCAGTCCCACAGCCTTCAAACTGACATCACTGCAAGGATCAGAATTAGGAGCAGCATGCTTCTTTCTGCTCTGGATATAAGTGTAACAGTTTCCATCGAGATATGTGGACAAAGAAAAAAAGATTACAAATTGATTTTTAGGTGATTACTTAAGTGTCCACATTTTGTGAGAGAAGGGGGAAGTTTTCAGCATTTTTGTGTTGCTTTTAGTTTTTTGCCTGGTGTTATATTCTGAAATTGTAATCCTTCCTCACATTTATAGAATGTCTTTACTGATTATATTTAAATGTTATGGTAATCCCATATGATAAAGTTAGGTATGATTAAATCAATTTTATATTGCTATGAAAACCAGGATATGGAAAAATTGAATGACTTTCCTAATACCAGGCAATGAGGAAAGGCTGGAGCCTGAGCTAGCATCCATTGTTTGTTGATAATAGTCTAGACTCACCACAATTTTCAGAAATATCTGAACTAACTGGGACTAGCCATACCAAGCTGACTGAGTCTCTCTGATTTTCAAAAAAGCTCATTTTATATAAAGCCAGGATTTCAAAATCACTTAATTTTTCTAGTCATATTTTCTGAATGATAGGAAGGGAAGTCTCATTAAAAAATGCTTTGATAAAGTTCACATTCTGATCAATGATTTGTCCTCCAATACTCAATGACTCATGTGTGTTCCTAAATTAATGAGAACTAATTTTTAAAAAATACTAGGTATGACATTAGTACAGAACACTCATTTGAATTCCATCATCAAATTGAAGCTATCTTCTGTGGAAAAACAAATTGGTCCTAAGATATAATAAAATCATACTTATAGATGTAATAAATGTTTTAAAATGCACATTTAAGGAGAGAAATTATAACTCTCCAAATACTTTTTTAAATAGCTCTTCACAGCACACCTAGATCTCTGACTTTTTTTTTGTTTTGGTTTTACATTTGTCCAACTTCTCCAAAGGCTTGGAGAAAAACAGAGCCCTCTCAATTTAATGAAACAAAACAACTTATTGAAAAGTAACTCAACTTTGATCAAACTCTTTCCTCAAGATTCACAAGCAGAATAGTACAGCATTCTGGTTACTCAGGCTCACTTCTCAACATTTCGTAACATTTGCTAAATATTTGTAAGTAAAGGGTACATCCAGATTGAAGTATAGACATAAGTTACCCCCAAAGTAAGAGATGAAAAATATAGGAAATTTAAAAATGTACTCTCATATTTTTGTAATTACACAAAAAAGAACATGATAGAGAGGAAGAACATTGCCTGGAGCATAAGACTAAGAAGATTTTAAAATCCTACAAATTGAGTTGTGCATTTAAAACAACAAAACAAGGTAGAAACCAGGAGGCAGATTCATCATAGCTATTTACCCATGAGTCAGTATCCTACAATTCTTTCTACAATTGTTACACCACTGCTCAAAGTCCTTAATGTAGAAATAATCAATAGAGCAAACTTGTTTGGGAGCAAAATCTATAAGCTTCAATATTGGATAATTTTCAAATACAGAAATCAAAATTCCATATTACCAATTACCTTAAAAATTTATCAATTTATACATTACATTTTATGTAGATTTTTAGCAAGAAATGTTTTAAGTAAATTTTCAATATTATGACGCACAGGTGAAATGTGTTCTTTTATGGAAATTGAAATAATCTATTAGAGAAAGAAAGTTTGGGAAGCAAAAATGGAAACTATACAGAGTAAATAAAACTCTTCGCCTTTGATCTCTGTTAACAGAACATCCATTACACAGCATTTGAGAGCTTTATTTCAAGCTCTTAAGCAATGCCTTATCTGTATAATACATTATTTATTCTCATCATCATCGTTTGCCAGCTGTTATTCAACAACATCAACTCCTGCTAAGCTTGTTTGGGTATAAGAAGTGTCCTTTCATTTATGGCTGGATGGCACAAGCGTTTGTGCATGGGCTTCTGTGTGTATGTGCAACTCAATGTGTTGTCTTTACATTGTATACAAAAGGCAGTGTATGCATGTCAGTACATATGCATTATGCATGAATGATTTATGAAAGCAGGGTTGACATTGATGTCTTGTTCCTTTTCACCCCCTTTCTACGACCTAGCACGGTTGTCTTGCTAAGATTCAAGATAGAGGCATGGACATAATGTTCATGAACCTTTTTTTCAGAACAGTGGCCTCTGTTTCCAGAGCTAACCTTAATCATCATCCATATAAGACACTGCTTTTTCCAGTGATGAGAGAAAGAAGAGTCCTGGCCCTGTCTCTGCAGGCTTCAGAACGTGGCCTGGGGTCTGGCTTACTACCCTTTCTGAGGCACCAGGCCATAGATGCTGAGTCTGTTAGCCTGAAACACTGAATGAAGCCTAGATCTTTGCTAAACACAAACCTACCCCAAACCCGTCTCTGACTTCACACACAAGGATCCCTAATAAGGAAACTGACCAAGGTAATTCCTGTTACCTTGATGATTTGCCATTTTTTAACAGCTCTCCAGATCAGCTTAAAGATCAACAGGATGATGAGTCCACTGAAGAAGGTTAAAAAGGAGGAGAGAATGAATGCTGTTTGGATCTCAGTTGTACAGGAAATTTTTGCCACGTCTTCCCCATTTTCATCTTTTAGCTTGGTCTGAAACATGTTCGAGACATCAGTAGACAGAATTGCCAGGCCATTTGTTGACATCGTGGTCACCTGGTAACAATTCCAGGAGTCACAGTTCACTGCACCACAGTGTTCCAAAGCTAGGTGTGATAACCAGTGAGAGGTTCCAGGAACAAGGGTCTGCAAACCCCTGGTGCCAGCTCGTGGGTTGTGAATGAATACACAACTGGAGATGACTGGGGCCTACAATGTGAGTAGTAAAAAATCAGAATTCTAGATCTGATTGTTACTTTCTCTGGGCCTTGAGGAAATCCCTTTCTCTGTAGCAATGATCAGCTGGTTATCTGTTAATGCAGTGAAATAATTTCAAATCAACTTCTTTTGAGTGAAACAGCAGCCAACTATGTGTGTGAATGAGTTGGTTCTCCATCTGGGAGGATGCCATGTTCTCAGTAAGCTTGGAAGGACAGAAGAGAGAAGTACTTTAAGATTTTTGTTTATCCTTTAAACAAAGGAGCAGATATGCAGGATGAGTAAGTCAAGAAGATCTAGTGTACAGAACAAAGAATATAATTAACGAAATTATTTTGTATTCACGATTTTTGCTGAAAGAGTAGATTTTAAGGGCTCTTGCTACATGCACACACAAAAGATGAACTATGTGAGATGATAGATATGCGAAGTTGCTGGACTGCAGTCGCTGTTTCACTATGTGTAAGTATATTGAAAGAGCATTTTTCATTTGTACTCATATGTAGGAGCTGAAATAGTGGATCTCATAAAGATAGAGAGTAGATTCATGGGTATCAGAGGCTGGGAAAGGTGGCAGAAGAAAGAATTAGGATAAAGAGAAGTCGATTAATGGGTATAAATATTTGATTTGATAGAAGAAATAACATTTAATGTTCTATAGATCAGTGAGGTGACTATAATTTATAATAATCTATTGTACATTTCAAAATAGCTAGAAGAGAATAATTTGAATGTTTCTAGCATAAAGAAGATACAAATATTTAAGTTGATTGATATCCCAAGTACACTGACTTGCTCTGTACAAATTATGTGAATGTATTAAATTATCACATGTGCCTTGAAAATATGTGTATCTATGATGCATCAATCCAAAAAATATCATGTTGTACTCCTTAATTACACACAATAAAAATCAAGATTATCTTGAAACAGAAAAAAAGGGTTTTGTTTATTCTTTACATAAGAAAGGCATAATGTAGAGATGCTGGAATTGAAAAGGCAGTTTAACTAGTGTGGTCATTGGTTGATTGTTATTTCAGCCCATAAATCCGTTCCACTTGTCTCTTCTTTATGGAAACCTCTCCTTTCTTGCTTTTATTACTGCCCTGGCAGCAAAACTTTTGGTCCAGCAAAGGTAAAGTTCAGAATGAGAGAAATGTCTTTGATTTTCCCTGATGTTTTCAAAGGTATAAGAAATGTCACGCCTTTCAGTGTGCACGAGTGGCAGGCGAAATGTCAGAACCCAGTGGAGGGCCTCGTTCACCCCAGTTATCACGAAGATGACCTGACACCAGGTGAAGAGACCCAAGAGAAATCGCCGCGCTGTCCTGGGGAGCCCACCACGACTCTGCGCTGTTAAGCAGGCTGTTTCCGAAGATAACTGTAGCATTTCCTAGGACGGCTGCCACAGTTACATTTCCTTCCTTTAAGCTTACCTATCATTTCTACAAAATCCTGTCATTGAGTGGTGTTTAAAAGGACACTGGTCTAGGAGTTAGGAGCCCTGCGTTCCAACCCAGTCCTATTAAGTTACTGTGTGATGTCTAACAAGTCATTTTAATTTTTGTAGTCTTTTGATTTTATGTGGAAGATAATACCTACTTGATAGTTATTGTGGGGATTCAAAAGGTAATGCGAACATATTTTGAAAAGCATAAAACTCAATATAAGATGCCATTAGCCATTTCTGCTCCTTTTTTGAATGACATTAATTATAAAAAAAAAAAAAAGGAGGAGGAAGAAAGTAAAGGGAGGGAGGGAGAGAAGGAGGGAGGCAGATAAAGAGGAATGAATGAAGGAAGGGAGGGAAGGAGGCAGGAAGTTAAGGGAAAGAGGGAGAAATCACTTGTTAATCTCTCTCACGTGTGTGTGCACACTCATGCGTGCACACACACACACACACACTTATAGCTATTTGGACAAGATCAGAGTTTCCAAGCCAAAATTCATCCACATCCTTTACTTAGTATTTTCCCTCTTACGTAATGATAAGCTATCATTATTCACTTTTTCTCATTTTCTTCACTTCTGCTATTTACTATTTCTTAGGATGGAGAAAAGATACAGAGATCAGGCGGTGGTGGGTCGGCTCAACAGCAACACAGGCTTATTGAAAAGATTCACAGAGGGGGAACACCAGCCAGCACTGGAGCCCAAGTCCCACTTACAGACTGGAGGAGTTGTAGGTCTGGACAGGGGAGGTGGGGCAGTGTGGGTAGCTGAACTGCAGGATATGATAAGGGAGGAATTTCTTGCAGTCAGACGGTTAGGCCTGTGACCTGCCAGAATGTTTCTCATGGCCCAAGCCCCTCCTGTGGAATTTTCAATCCTAACCATGGTGTGCAAAATGTCAGGGGTTTACAGGATGGCGCTGGTTGGGCTAACGCTATTTTCTATGTATTTTGATTCTGCTGTGTTATGATGCATCCTGGGCAGCTCTTCCCTTTTGGCAGAGATTGCTCTATCAATCCATAAAAGGGATTCCATTCAATTCAAACAGGCAGGTAGTTTGTCTCTCTAATATTCTGTTATCGTAATAATAATACTAGTGTCTGCAAATGAGTCGAAAAATGTGCAGGTGGTTTCAAAGTCAGTCTCTTCAAACCCATCTTGAACCTAGCATGACCAACAGTCGCTGTTCAGAACTGTTCCAAGTTTAAAACTGAATGTCCAGTTCCTTGAGAAACTGCCCAGTCCTGGCAAACTGCAGCGACTGGTCACCTATATCCCACGGCACATCATCTATGCTGTGCTCCAATTATACTGCCTCCTCTTAGCCACGAGGACATGCAAACCTTTTCCTTCTCCAGGCCCTTACAACACAATGCCTCTGTTCCCTCTGCCCAGAGCACTCACTTCAGTAGTGGTTGCTATTTTATTGTCCTTCAGTTCTCCCTTGCTCTCTCGTATGGCATTCTGACCCTTTCTTTTATAGCACTTCATAGTACTCCTCAAGATTTGTTGTTATGTGATTTACTTGTTGCCTGGTTTGTTTTCTGTCTCCTTTCACAAGACTGTAAGCTCCATAAGTACAGGATATCATCGCTGCTTTACTCGTCACTGATTACTCTGTGTCTAGTATTGTACCTGGCACATGCCTGGGAATGTGTATAGACTTTATAAATATTTGGTAATTGAATGAATACACTGTTGATCCTCAAAAATATTTGATAGGTGAATGAAATACTAAATCTGCATGAATCTTAACCCAAGTTATACAGACTTCTCTGCTGCATACTTCTCACCTCTGACTGCAAACTATTCTTGTGACAAAAGCACCATCCATAGTGTTTAATGCATGGTTCATAGTGTGTGTGTGCATGTGTGTGTGTGTGTGTGTGTGTTAGTGAAAAGGGCACCTGATTTGGTAAAAGTGTCATTCAAAGTGTCACCATCCTTGCAAATTTATGGTCAGGTGCAGTGGCGCATACCTGTAATCCCAGCACTTCAGGAGGCCAAGGCTAGTGGATCACCTGAGGTCAGGAGTTTGAGACCAGCCTGACCAACATGGTGAAACCTCCTCTCTACTAAAAATACAAAAGAAAAATTAGCTAGACGTGGTGGTGGGTGCCTGTAATCCCAGCTACTCAGGAGGCTGAGGCAGGAGAATTGCTTCAACTCAGGAGGTGGAGGTTGCAGTGAGCCGAGATCATGCCACTGCACTCTAGCCTGGGCTGCAGAGCAAGACTCCATCTCAAAAAAAAAATTTGGTAATTATTTTCGGTTAGTGAGTTATTTGGTGATGGGTGACATGTGACTAGACACAGATCTTTGTAGCTAGTAGTAGTTCAGTATTCAGAACTTGGAAGATAGAGAACTTTGAAGCAATGATACCCTTTATAGCAATGAAGGTAGTATTCTCCTTTTCCTTGATGGTTTGATAAAAATAAAAATTAATAACTATTTTTTTGACTACCAACTGCAATCTAGAATCTTTGTCGTGTGTGTGTGTGTGTGTGTGTGTGTGTGTGTGTGTGTATTGGACACCTTATACCAAGCACTGGGAGCACCAGGGTCACCAGAACAAATCTAGTTCATTCCCTCATAGAGGGTAGAGTTAACTGAGGAAGATGTTTACAATGACAAACTACAAAAAAAGTGTTTAGAAAATAAACTAATCTAGTGAGGAGAGAGGTCAAGAAAGCTACCTCAAGTACGTCACATTTGAAGCTGAGGTCTGAAGGATGGGAAGCTTCCCAGGCCAGGACCACTAGGGGTTAAGGAGGCTGGGGTAAGCATGATCAGGCTGAGAAAATATGTGGGAAGGAGAATGAACTTCTGAAGGGCATTCCATCGGCCAGATGGAAAGCAGTGACCCAAGCGAAGGCTGGGCCTGTAATAAAGGTGTTGCGGGACTTTTCCTTAGTTCGGCTAAAGACGGGATCTTTGCCTGTCCCATGGCCATGAAAATTTAGGCCTGCAGAGGGTTTGAATGGTGACAGAATAGGACAGTTTTACTGGGTGAAGAGGAAGAAAAGGAGGGAAACGGGGACCCTGGCAAGGTCAGAGTCCCTGCTGAGGCGCTCCCCACCTGCAGCTGAATCCCAGGTTCCACACAGGAAGAGGAAGGGCCGGCTCCTTCCTGCGGCAAGCGGCAGGAACTTCCGTGTCTCCACCTCAGGGCGCATTCCTGCTAGTGCACAGGCTGGTTGGAGTTTTTCTGGGGACCCGTTCCACCTGGCTGTCTCAAAGGGAACCCGATTATGCAAGGTTTTCTGTTCCAGCTTAGGCTAAAAACCAAGAACAACTTTATTCTAAGGTCAAGAGGAAGTATTTGATCGGTTCCAAAGAAAGGAGGTAAGCGATTGCGTTTCCGTTGTAAAAGGATCACACTGGTTTCCATGCAGAGACAGCTGGTCTCTACAGTGACGGGACACTAGTCCTGATGGGACGGGGCTGGTGGGAAGAGATCCAAGTGGGCAGGTGTGAGTGATGTCTGGGAGAAAAGTCAGCATTTGGGACGTGAGGGCGAGAAGCATCAAAGCTGATCCTGGGTCTCTGAGTGATATCTCTTGGTGGCTCCCGGAAATTTTCACTCCTGTGTCTTTAATAGTAAATCTAAGAAATGAAGGCTGTACCACAGAATATTTCTTTTTCTTTTTTTTTTTAGTTCAGATGAATTTTTTAACATGTCTGATTTGATTAGAAAAATTGCTTCACTTTGTTCACATTTCTGTAATTTACCTCTGGGCACTCAAATATTCTGGAAAATTATACTTTATAATGGAATTGAATAAATGTTTAATTTTTAAAATTTACTCTCTTCCAGAAACATGCCATATCTCGGAAAGGAAAGTAAGAATTACATTTTTAAGTGTAGATAGCAGCACTCATGAATGTGTGTATGTGTGTCTCTGTGTGTGTGTGTGTGTGTGTGTGTGTGTGTGTTTGCAATACTTCTGGAAGTAATAGATTATATTGTAATGTTGCCTTTTAAATGCCTAAATCCATCCATTGCACGTAACCCCACATTTCTCTATTTCTATAAGCAGGGTTTTTTTTTTTATCCTTAGAGCCCATTCATACCATTGGGCAATTGCACTGCTGAGAAATGCTAAGCCTGAATGCTCAATTCATGCAGCCAGTCAATGGCAGAAGCAGGTCTGAAATTGGGCCTGGAAATGACTGTAATGCCACAGAGCCCTAGAGTCATGGTGAAAGCCCATCCCAGCCAGCTGCTTCCAGGTAAATCTCTTCTTGCTGCGTTCTTCTATCTATCACCACGGAAACTGACTTAAAGATTAGAGCTTCAGTTTCTCAAGGTGTGTACATGGAGTTCTTTAGGTCACCAAGTCTTTACCCTAGACCTCCTTAAGGATTCATTTCTGGTTTAACTCTTTTTAAGTTTCACCAATAGGGCACATAACATATTAATTACTTTTAGAGAAACTTCTTTTTGAGGGCACTTTTTTTTTTCTACAGATCTCACTCTGTCACCCAGGCTGGAGTGCAGTGGTGCGATCTCTGTTCCCTGTAACCTCTGCCTCCCAGGATCAAGTGATTCTCTCCTGCCTCAGCCTCCTAAGTAGCTGAGACTACAGGTGCTCACCACCATGCCCAGCTAATGAGGGAGCATAATTAAATCCCTACTGTGTTTAGCCCCATGATCTACTGAGACTTAACCTTTGAAAAAGGCACTGTACTTTCTTGGCAGTGTTGTCCCTGCCTATTCTTAGTGGACAAACTGCAGCAAGACATTCCTCTGTGATATGAACGTTAACCCAATAGCAGGATGCCTGTGATGCTCTGGTATGCATATGGATCTGCTTTTAGAAACTAACAACTCTGGAAAGAATATTATGAACAATGGAATTGCATTTAAAATCCATTTGGAAACCTTGAGTTTTTTTGTATTCTTTGTTGAATTTGTTAATATATTTCTAAAATATAAGACTCAGAACAAGTTTCTTCTTCTCCCTGAAGTGTAGTTTTCTCATCAGTATAAAGAAGAGTCTAGACTGATCTCTGAGATCCCTTCTGGCACTGACATACTACCAATCTTGTATTCTGTAATCTTAGATCATTTCTCTAATAGACTGTAAACACCTTACCATATTTCTAGAATCGGAACTCATTCTCCAAATGGACTCTTTTAAAAAATGAACACAAAGAAAGAAGCACCATTTCTGAATGGCTTTTTATTGAAGGCATCCCCTTTAATACGTAAATTGAAACCCAATTTGGTTTCTTTTTAGATCTCACGGAATTACTTTTCTTCATAGAGAGAATGTGGTTACCTTGGTCACTGTCTCTGATTTCATCTCTGACGCCACCGCCTTGTTCCCTATGTGGTCTGATTTAAAATATCCTGACCAGCTTGACAGAAAGATAATCTCTTACCATTGCTCTCCCTAGTCTCTCAATTCATTTTTTCTCACTAATTTGCTTCCTGCAGTCCTACAGACCTGTGCCTCATTCTGGGTGTTTGCAAAGTGCATCTGTATGTTCATGCTTATATCAAATACATGGGGGCATTACTTGTGTCAATTGCTAAATACAAAGTAAAACATTTCTCAATTTCTTTAATTTTTGGACTTGTGATTCCTATTTTTTTGTATTAAATGCTTGAAGAGTGGTGTTCATAAATTGTGGTACAACATTAAGAACGAGTCTTCTCCATTCAGCCAGCAGATGGAAGTATTTCATAGGGAATCAGCAAGCAGCAAGTTTTTGTTGTTTCAGTGCTCTTTTTTTGGTGGGGAGGGTGTTGTTTATTTTTTGTTTATTTATTTTTTAAAGAGGATGAAGGAACAGGTCTGGGAAAAAAAGTGGAAAGGGGAATGAATAAGAGAAAATAAAAGACTAAGAGGGGTGCACCAATCCCATAACATGCAGGGCTTCCAAACGTGTTCAGCCTTAGCAAAAACCTGTTTTCTGTTTAGGCTGTCTTTTGTCTTCTGTGATTTTGTTCCTTTTGAGAAAGTAGAAGGAAGGATAAATTAAACTGTTGATAACTCTGGAGCTTTTTAAAAAATGTAATCTCTATAGATCCTTGAGAGTCCTAAAAATCTTTTCATGAGAATGAATAATGCAATCAGTCTCTTCTGCAATCAGGCCAGCTGAGCATCAAGCTGGTGATTTTATTGGAATGCTTAATGTCCACCACAAAGCGGAGTGAAGGCGGCAACAGTGGAGGCTCACTGTTGGCAGTTCTGACCAGCAACTCTGGCCAAGCCTCCAATGCCAGCCCTTTGCCCATCCTTTCTACTGTTCCTGTTTGGAATTAGTGGTCTATCATTAAAAGACTAAAGCAAATCACCAAGCATTGGCCCATGGCTGGTTGCATTGTTTCTGTGGGTGCTGTGTGAACGTGTTTCCAAAATCCTAATTACACTGAACTGTGCATTTGTTTGAGTCCCAACATGAGACTTATGTTAAAAAACAGTTGCCACCACCAGCAGAGGAGATGAAAGCCATCCTTTCTGTATCAGATCCTGTTGAATTGGCATGTTCATGCAAACACTTCTCTCCACAAGCCCCCATCTCCTTGTGAGCTCTGGCAGGAGTTGAAAGGACTGGCCGTTAGGTCCATCTTTGGTTTGAGGAAAGCCCTGTAGTTTTTCAGTTAAGAGAGAAACTAAAACGCCATGGATAAAATAACTCTCCATAATAAAATTTATTTTAATTCACATATTTACAAGAAAATTCAAACAAATGCTGTAAGGTGCATGCACAAGGAGAATGAAATACCCTGAAACTGATTAACATATTCTCATGCAGAGCTTTACTTATTCACCCAACTTTTTTCTTTCTCCCATCAAAGGGTAATGTTGCCCTCCTTATTGGTATTTCAGACTTTCTTCATCAGTATTGTGATTTTAATTGCATTTGTCTAAAAACTGCCTTTTTATGCAATGCCCTTGATGTAGAGCTGTTTGCATTAATACACTTATTTTCTTTTTTCAGCATGTCCTTGAAGTATAAGTCTTTGGAATATAAAATACAAAAACCATATAGATAAGTATTGGGATTCAAGAATCATTGAGCATTAAATCTGTTTGGCACTTAGTCCTGTTCATTCTTTTTTTAAAAGGAGAAAGCTGAGACCCAGGCAGAAGAACTTGTTCTCCAAACTGCAAAAGCAGAGCTACCCCAATTCATCTATACACGTAGTATTTTGGAGAAAAAAAGAAAATCCTGTGATGGCAAGCAGTCATAAGGACTAATGGCAAGCTTATTTGGCAAAACCTTTACTTTGCCAAATCCTGTGTGTTGTAAAATATCTTCTAATCTTATTTCTAACAAGCATTGAACTGATGGGAGAAAAGAGAGTACTACAGATAAGATAAAGATCAAATCCTTTGTGGCGTGGAGAGATAGTGAAAGAAGAAAGCATAGCAATTTGGTGACAAGATTTTATTTGCTTGTCAAGATAGCAAAATTCTATGGAATGGTCATCTCTGAGCAAATGACTCCTTCCTCTCCGGGTGTGTGCTGTGTACGGAGCACCCTACAGGCCTTGACAAGCCAGTGTCCTTGCAGTTTCTCCAAAGCAAACGTTGTTCTAGGGAAATTTTGCCACTAGGGGGCAACATTGTCTAACTTTTGCTCTTAGGGCACCCCCCCACTAGCCCCCCCCCACATTATACCCCCTTTTTAAAGAAAAGTTTCTTTTTTTTTTTTGCCCTGGGATACGCCAAATAAACCTTTCAGAAATCACATCTTTGCAGTCACTCATCAGAGTATGGGGAAAGAAATGCAGTCCTGATTAACAATGAGATACGGGAGAGCCCTTGATGACTTTCCTGGCAATTACCTTGGTGCTCACCTGAATGAAGCTGGAAGGACACATGCTTGGGTCTGTGCATGTGAATCTCATTAGTATGACTAGGCAGGGTTGCTATGTGTAACACAAGTAATGTGTGAAAATCCAGAGAGGATTTAGATTTGCAAAGTTCATCCTTGTCCAGGATCACCGTCCTTGGATTAGTAAACTTAGTGAAAGAACTAAAAAATAAACTCGTTTATTGCATCTTCCCTCAAAATGTCTTCATGGGCATGGGCTTTTCTTGCAGCAAAGACTATGTTGCAAGATGATCTCAATCACAGATCATTAAGATGTAACAGAAATCAAGACACAGGTGGGAGAGTCTTGACCATTTTCCCCATTTAATGTGCCCATACAAAACAAAACACAGAAAGGCAGAAGGAAATTAACTCATTTTCCCCAGAAAGACTATGGTGATGTTAGAAGGATCATCCAGGACTTTCTTTCTTGGCTTTGTGAGTTTTCCCTAACCCCTTCTCCAGCTAGAAAATAAGCTTCTGGGAGCTCTTTTGGTTTCTGGAGTCTTCCTCTAAACCTCTCTGTCACACACTGGTTGTCATTTTCCCTCCCTGATCCATCTCATATCCTTCTTACCGCTGGAGTAAGGTAACAGTTGGTAGTGGTCATGTTTAGTCTAGTGCCCTGGCCTAACCACACAACGCCCAGAAAACCACATTGTTACCCTTCCCACCCAAGGTGGGCCTAGGGACAGTGGCTCCTGGGTGAGGAGGGGTGGCAGACCAGCCAGCTCCGCTTCTCTGTTTGCTGAGAGTTTCCAGTTTGAAAAACAAACATTCCCATTTAATGGGCAATCTAATGAAAATCACCTGCTCCTCGAATAATCATTGAACAAATTGATAGCACACAGTAGCGAGGCTTCTGGGCTTCAATACTACCTGGCTGATTCCAGTAGATGGAATGAAAACAACCCAAACAAACCACTGTCCATTGTTTAGAAGCTCATTATTCACAGGGAAATCACAGCCTCCATGAATTGGAGCTCCTCCACTGGAAAGGCAAGAGGGCCTGTGGTCGGGGCAAAGCGCCCTGGATCCTCCAGGGAGGTCTTTGAGTCCTGGCTTTGCTACTTACCAGATCTGAAAAAAAGAAACCCTACAGAATCCATGGAGATAAAATACCTACCATGAAGACTCATAGATAGTATAGGATCAAGTTAGGTACTATGAGTAAAGCACTTTCTAAATTTGAAGTATCAAGCCCTCAAGTTCGACAGCACTCAGACACTCAGTACAGCAGGTCCCGTTATCCACTGCTTCATTTTCCATGCTTTCAGCACTGTAATCTGAAAATATTAAGTAGGAAATTTCAGAAATAAAAAATGTCTGTGTTTTAAATTGCACACCATTCTGAGTAGTGTGATAAAATTTTACATCATCCTGTTCCACCCCCACCAAGGACACGAATCCTTTTATACAGGGGACCCACGCTGTCTCTACTCCCTGCCCACTAGTCACTTAGGAGCCCTCCTGGTTATTAGACCGACTGTCATGGTATCGTAGTGCTTGGGTTCAAGTCGCCCTTATGATACAGGAGCTAAAAAGAAACTATTTACGCAGATGGTGAAGGTAAGAGAGTCCTCAGTAGAATTTTTCTTTTAATAAAAAGCAGGCCCCAAATTATTTCTTTCCTAACAAAGAGCAGCCTTAAAAAATGGAGCTGCAGATATAGATAAGCAAGCTGGAAGATTGCACGGGTGAGTGCCAGCAGCTGTGCCAATAGACAGGGGCTGCCTGGAAGCCAGGCATGCTTAACATGGAGGCTCCATCTTCCCTCTTCTTTGTCGTCACGTGTACAGTAAAGAAGCAGGCAACATGGCCCCAGCCAGATAGATAACCTGTCTGCATGATAACATATTAGAGTCGGGTGGCCAGCCTCTTTGCAAACTATGTGAATGGCACATTTGGTCCAACCAGTTATTCGTCTCCTGTGTAAATCAGGCACCACCTCCTCAAGCTAGTCTAAAACCCTGCGCATTTCACCAAGAAACTGGCAACTCGTTTTCTCGGAGACCCCTCTCTTCAGAAAGAGAGCTTTTCTCTTTCTTTTGCTAATTAAACTTCGGCTCTGAACCTCACCCTGGTGTATCCAAATCCTAGATTTCCATGGCCGTGGGACAAAAAACCTCGGGTATTACCCCAGACAAATGTTGCGGCTTCACTTATAATGGCCCCAAATGCAACCTTAGTGATGCTGGCAATTCAAATCTGCCAAAGAGAAGCCATCAAGTGCTTTTTTAAGTGAAAAGGTGAAAGTTCTTCATAAGGAAAGAAAAACAATTGTATGCTGAGGTTGCTAAGAGATACAGTAAGAGCAAATCTATCTGTGAAATTGTAAACAAGATATTAATGTAATTGTTCTATATTGATATTAGTTATTGTCATTAATATCTTAGTGTGCCTAACTGATAAATTACATTTCATTGTAGCTATGCATGTGTAGGAGAAATCAGAGTACTGTATGCACGGATGAGGTTTCAGACGTCCACTTAGAGTGTTGGAACACATGCCCTGTGGATAAAGGGGAACCACTGTAATAATAGCTGTCATTTACTGAGCGTAGAGTTCTATATTAAACACTCTGCAGCCTGCCTCACTAAATCATCTCAACAGTGAATGCATAGTAGCATGAAAGGAAAAACAAATTTTGGGACCCCAAATTCACGAAGTTTAAGGGAAAAATCAAGCTGGGAACTTCTTGGGGCAAACTGGCCTCCCATTCTATTCAAAGTCATCCCTCGGCTGACTGAGATAAATGCATATCTGATTGCCTCCTCTGGAAAGGCTAATCAGAAACCAGAAGAACGCAACCTTTTGTCTCTTATTTACCTGTTCCCTGGATCCCCTTCTCTGCATCGAGTTATCCTGCGTTTCTGGACCAAACCAATGTACGTCTTCATATACTGATTGAGGTCTCATGTCTCCCTAAAATGTACAAAACCAAGATGCACCCCGGCCACCTTGGGCACATGTCGTCAGGACCTCCTGAGGCTGTGTCACAGACGTGTGGCTGTAATTTCGGCAAAATAAACTTTCTAAATTGACTGAGACCTGACTTAGATATTTGGGGTTCACCATAGATATAAATTGATCCACTTTAGAGATTAAAAATTTCAGAAGCGGAGACATTCAGTGATCTACCCATCGTCTCTGAGCAAATAAGTGGTGATTTTGACTGACAGCTCCGTCTAGCAGGCTCCAGAATCCTTGCTGTCACTATTAAGCTTCACAGATGGATCTGTTGCAAGCTGCTGCCTTTATCTTGACGGTGAAACCTTCAGCATCTGAGGCTGCTTCTCTTCAGAGAGGTTAAACCTCCTTCCTCTTTCCGGCCACATGGTTCAGTACAAAGGGGCACTCCATGTTAATGAAGGATCTTTAATGGCTTGATGTAACTCTCCTGATTGCCTCCACCACTCTGATTTGGAAATCATGCTGTATCCAAGGGGACCTCTTCAGTCTAACGAGAAAGAAAAGGGGGTGGGAGTGGGAGAAAAGGGAAGAGCACAGGAAAGGCTGAAGCCAGTCACCACACCTAATTAGCTGCATTTTGCAGCCTGCACAGACAAGAGCTCTCCTGAAGAGCAGCCAGATTAGGAGGGTGTGGTTCGTTGCAGGAACTGTTGTCCCCTGGGAGACAGGAAGAAGTGGGCTCTAGCAGGTGGAGCCAAGGTCATCTGGAAGTATTTCAGGTTCGAGGTCTGAACTCTGGAGACTGTGCTGAGAACGTGGAAACAGTTCCAGAGTTGTGAAATGCATCAGGAAGAGACTATAACCTATAATACGTCGTTTGGCATTCCTTGCTTGGTGCACATATCTGGGATTAGGTTGTTCCTTCCCTTTATCTTTTTAAAGTACTATCTCCTTGGTTTGGGTAGGGTGGAAAGCTGAGAATTTCAGATCTTTTGCGTCCTCCACAACATCTTGCAAAATCTGTTCATATTTTAAACAGTGAATTTACTGGAAGAGATAGCTATGTGAAGAGAGCAAACACACGCACAAAATGAAAAACTATGAAAACAATTTAATACTTAATTATAACCTCAAGTGTGCAACCCAAAGTAGGGATGTGAGATCAGGTACTGTTTTTAAGGAAGAGAGAGTAATAATGACCAGGTAGAATTCAGAGAATAAAGAAGACAGAGTCATTCCAAATGAGAAAATGTCATAAAATGTAAGAATGAACATATGTGAAAAGGGGAAAAAGAAGGAGGAAGAAATAACATTTTTGAGATCTAGCCATTTTCGAGTTCCTTTACAATAACAGTCCTCTATAATAAGTGTTAGGATGCCCAATTAACTCTAGGATGTGAATTGATGTGTCTAAGATCATAGACTTAATTAGGAATAGAAGCCCAATCTTTTGATCCCAAAGCATAGATTTTTCCCCCTTATACCATGTCTCCTCTTAATTTTAGAGTGTGACTTACTAATAAATATATTTTAAGCAGAAAAAATTAAAACCAGAAAAAAAATTAGTTACTATTTATATGATATGATAGGGGAAATGACTTTCTAAGCATAAAAAGAATGAAAAAAGTAACCAAAAAATAGATTTCTTTGCTTATATGACAAATTCTTTATAGTACATAAACATGATAAAATTAAAACCAAGCAATATGTTTTTACAACAAATAATTGGTACAAAATTTGGTACCTTTTATAAGTAAGTCATACAATTTTAAGCAATACTGAACACTATTAGAAAAATGGAAAGAAATATGAACATTCAGTGATAAAGACAACAGCTAATATTTGATAACAATCTGAAAACTCAAAGAAAGTTTTCTTTGTCATGAGTGCAAAAATGTTGCCTCATATTCAGCCGTTAAAGATATAAATATTGTGGAAGTATCAAATATTTATTTTGTTAATTCAGCAACTCATGTTATTTTTTAATTTTTATTTTTGAGACAGAGTCTCACTCTGTTGCCCAGGCCAGAGTGCAGTGGCATGATCTCTGCTCACAGCAACCTCTGCCTCCCCAGTTCAAGTGATTCTCCTATCTCAGCCTTCTGAGTAGCTGGGATTACAGGTGTGCACCACCATGGCTGGCTAATTTTTTGTATTTTTAGTAGACATAGGGTTTTACCATGTTCTGCAGTCTGGTCTCGAACTCCTGACCTTAAGTGATCCGCCCACCTTGCCTCACAAAGTGTTGGGATTATAGGCGAGAGCCACTGTGCCTGACGCAGTAACTCATTTTTAAGATATCTATCCTTAGGAAGTAATTAGAACTTCAGAAAATACTTCAAAAGAAGAACTTATGTTTTTAGTGGAAAAATAATGCAAAATACTTAATTATCAAATGAAAAGACATCAATTGGTGGATTATCTTGCCTTTTATGGTATGGAAAATTATGAAAGAATATTAACTTTTTTAAGTAGCAACATTAAATGTACAATATTATCCCTATAATCTTGAAATATGTATACTTAGAAAAAAACCAGAAGGAATTGTCATACAGGGTCATTTGCTATCTTTTAGTGTGAGAATATAAGTATTTGAAATAGATATATATTTGTGGTGGGGCACAATGGTTTATACCAGTAATTCCATTATTTTCAGAAGCTGAAGTGAGATAATTACTTCAGTCCAAGAGTTTGAGACCAGCCTGGACAACATAATGGGAATCCCTCTGTAAAAAAAAAAAAAAAATTAACCGGGCATGGTGGCATATGCCTGTGACCCCAGCTACTCCGGAGATGGAGGTGGGAGGCCCAGATGTTGCTGAGGCTGCAGTGAGCTGTGAGCACATCAGTGAGCTCCAGCCTGGGCAAGAGGGAGACCCTGTCTGAAAAAAAAAAAAAAAGTAAGAAAAGAAACTGTTAAAATATACTTTTTATTGTCTTTAAAATGAAAATGCACTGTATTGTAGCAAATATTTTAAGTAAAAAAAATCAGCTAGCTGGCCATTGTTCCTTAATTCATTCATTCATTAAACAAGTCATTACAGAGAAGCTTCTATGTGGTGACAGGTACTTGCCCATCATGCTGCACAGAGCCCCTGTTCCCAAGCAGCTTTCAAGTGAATAATCAAGTGTAAAATTACAAATAAAAATAAGTACTATGAAGATGATAAGTTTCTATAAGCATTCAGAGCCTGAGTGCAGTAGCTCATACCTGTAATCCTAGCACTTTGGGAGGCCGAGGTGGGCAGATCACCTGAGGTCAGGAGTTTGAGAGCAGCCTGGCCAACATGGCAAAACCATGTCTCTACTAAAAATACAAAAATTAGCTAGGTGTGGTGGTGCATGCCTGTAATCCCAGCTACTTGGAAGGCTGAGACAGGAGAATTGTGTGAACCTGGGAGGCAGAGGTTGTAGTGAGCCAAGCTCATGCCACTGCACTCCTGCCTGGGAGACAGAGTGAGACTTCATTGCAAAAAAAAAAAAAAAAAAAAAAAAAAAAAGATTCAGAATAAAGTAACCTGATCCAAAACTACTTGAGAGGCACAGTTCTCAAGTCTGATTTTAGAATCACCTGGGACACTTAACAGATGATCCCTAACCTGCTCCCCACCCTTCTCTCCTCCCGCCCAAGTCCCACTCTCCAGATAATATAACCTTGAAAACCTGGTGGGTTGGAGAACAACTGCGTTGAGGTGAGGAGAAGATGCAAACAGTGGAAGAGGACGTGGCTAGAGTCAGGCCAAGTATGTGAGGCTCTTGGGTCCCGGGATTTTTTATCCTGTGCATTTATTTTTCTGAAAGCACTGAAAAACCTTTGAAGCATTTGAGCCTAGACTTGACAATAGATTTACATTTTCTAAATTTCTCCTCTCTATGCAATGAGAAGAGATTGGTGGGGAACCAGAATGAAAGAGGGTGGTCAGTGTGCAATCATAGGACAGCAGGGAATTGGATGAGGGTGAAAGAGAGAGGGGTGGATGGAATTGAGAGCTAGGTATGAGTAAAATAGTGATGACTTGTTTATCACTGCATATGGGAATGGTGGCAACACACTAGTATTTATCATGTGAAATCTAATTGAGGTTTACTTCCTAGATGCAAAGAGTTGTTAACAGCTGGTGAGCTTTATCATAATTGTAGGAAAAGTGCCCTGTATAATGTTCCCTCAACAAAAGTGAAGTTTTAACAGAAAGGTATTCCAAATTAAGTACAAATGAAAAATTACTGAATTGTTCAAAGTCCCAAATATGTATGTAGTAATGAACAGGGCTTGTCCCTACGTCACCAGTGAGATGTCTGGGCTTCCAGCACACTGGGCCTCATTCTAGAACCTTCGTGGTTGTCAGCATGATGAGGCTAGACTATGTCTTGACACATTTATCCAATGCTTCTGAGATGAACTGGTATTTCCTAGGTAAGGGAAGAAGAACATGACTATTAGAGTGTCCGTCTGTATTTTATTTCATGCAAGGGGCAGTGAAATTTGATTCCACTACTATACTTTTACAATGCAATTTCCCCCTTTCATTTGCTATATTAACTGACATATTTCTCATTCTACTTACATTAAAGAAAAAACCTGATAGATTCTGGTACATTTCAATCTCTTATAATAGAGCAAAGCATTTGCTTTGGGATAACATAGGAAATCAAAGACTGGGTTGTATAAGACCACAGGGGTATCTCAAGAGCATATATTTTAGACTTTTCCTCTTTCCATCCCTCTAACAATCTGGGCCTGAAGTGTTTGCAGATCTTTTGTCAGACAAACAGGTAAAGACTGAGCAACTGGTAACGTGTTTGTCATTGGGCTAGAGAAGAGGTTAGGAACACACAATAGCCACCTGAGCTAATTGGAAGTGGGATAGGCAGGCACAGGAAAATATTTTAAAAAATAGACTCTAGATAATAAAGTGTCTTGCTAGGAAAGAAATGCTATAAGAAAGCAAAACTTGGCATTTTGGGATGACATTTACAATTCCAATTATTTTGGAACACGGTAATGAACAGTTTTGTGGGCATCATGAAATTTTTTTTTTTGAGACAGAGTGGCTTGATCTCAGCTTACTGCAACCTTCGCCTCCCGGGTTCAAGCAATTCTCCCTGCCTCAGCCTCCCTAGTAGCTGGGATTACAGGTGCCCATCACCACAATGCCATCATGAATTTGAACTTAGTATTTTACAGTGATCTTAATGGGTGAGTACGCAATTGGCTTTCCCGTCTCTAAATCTAGGCACAACTCTGCTCTCTGCTCAGCACTGTCTCTTTGCTATGGGTAGTGATTGAATTAAACGAAACAACAACAACAAAACACCAAAATACACATTTATTTTTTTTGAAAAATGACCTTGAAAAGAAAGACAATAACTAAGTTTGGGATAAAAGTTAAGTGGTTCCAAAGTTATACTTCTCAGAAAAGAAAAAAAAAATTAGAGTCAAATCATGACTTCAACTCAGAATTATCATGCACTCCACAGAGAAACAAGAGTGAACAATCTGTGAAACTATTTCAGCAACTATTTCTGCCAGAATTAATTTTAATAGCTGTGTAAAAGCCTTTAACACTGGATTTATAGAGTCATTAATTGTCTAAGGGGGTCACTTAAAATTTTAAGTTATACTTTTTATAGCATTTTATGGAAAAAATGATATATAATAGGGGTATTTTTAGATTTGCGAATTTGAGAAGGCCTCGGGACATTCCTCTCATGAATGTATATTTCTCCCATCCATGTAATATCCAGGCCTGACCCTGCTTGGCTTCTGAGATCAGATGAGATCCGGCACGTTCAGTGTGGTATGGCTATAGACATGAATGTATATTTCTTAAAGTGTTAACGATCTGATACAGATGAAAAGAACATAAAATAATTATTTTATGAGCCCCAGTTTTCTGAGCTTAGTAGAATTCCCTTTACCTGGTCAGAATAAGGATTTGGAGATAAGGCAGTTTTAGCCAGAGTCATAATAGGTTGATAAGAGTAATAATAATTGGAAAAAAAGTGGGGGACAGACAGAGAGAAAGAAAGAGATAAATGTAGTGATATAGGTAGGAGGATGGAAGCCCCTAAAAACACATAAATGCATATTATGGTTAAGAAAAATTATTGTGAGACAGTTTCAGAAACATTCAGTGGCGAGTTGACAGACTTCAGAATTCTAGTTCTGGTTCTGATCCAAACTAACTCTGTGACTTTGAGGAAGTCATTTATTCTCTCTGATCTTTAATTTTTTTTCTGAACCTTAATTTCTTCATCCATAAAATGATTGCATGGGTCTGGGTAATGCCTGAGGTACAGTTCAGTGATTTTATGGCTTGTAGGTAATCACATATATCATTTTGCATCTTTTTTTCCTTCTATTGAACGTTACATATTGAATATTTTCCATGTCACTAACATTACTTCAAGTCATTGTTTAAATGACTGCATAATGCTTATTACATTATCTTAATTATTTAGCCATCTCCTACATATTTAGGGTGTTTTCAATGTTTTTATTATAAAAATGCTGCATAAGCATCATTGTAAATATTTGTCTCCATCTTCAGTGAGCTCTTTGGGGTGAGTCCTAAAAATAAAATTACTATGTCAAAGACAATGAGCTCTTTTAAAGTGTCTGATATTTGTTGCCAAAGCTATTCTTAGAAAGCTCGAAATATTTTTATGCCTACTGGAACTCCCAGGTCTTCTCCATTTCACCCACACTACTATATTTAACACTTAAAAAATGCATTAGCTCAGTTGATCATTTCATGTCTTTTATCAATTTAATTTTTGTTTTCAAATTGCATATTTGTACTTGTACATGTATAAGTCGCACTAGTAAATTCTTCACTAGTAAATTACCTGTTGATATTCTTGACTTGTTTTTCCATTGGAAAGCCAGTACTTTCTTTATTTAAGAACCTCTTTTCCATTGAGGATACTATTCACCCTTTTCTCTTATTTGTAGCTCATAGGTGTCTTGACCTCATCTACCAGTGATTACAAATATTTAGCAATTCCAAATTCCCCAAATTAGAGTCTCCATCTCCTGAGCAAACTCTATTGGGGTTCCCCTCACCCCACTCTTCTCTAGGAACTTGGTTAGAAGCAGGGAGGAACTGGCAAGAAAACCAGGCATCTGTACCTTTCTGTGACGGCTGCTCCTCTGTCTCATCGTGTTTGGCCATCAGCCTGATGCTGTTCTCCACATTCCTGAAACAACAGGGGGATCTTCTCTGTGACTTACTGGCAGGACCAGCTCTTTAGAAGGGGCTTTCCACACCAGTCCACTGGGTTCCTGGAAACAGAATTCCTTCTGCTCCTTCCTGCCTTAGGTCACTGCTTCTCAGACAGCAGAGGGCTCCAAGAATACAGGGGCTGCAACAGGCATGGCCAGACCAGCTTCACACACTTCTTGAGAAGCCTTTCCGCTGATCTTTAGGCTCTGACCCTTTGGAAACTGTGCCCCAAAGAGTTCAAGAAACCAGTGATCAATTCTTGAGTTTACATGATGACACTGTGGAAAATAAAACCAGCTTACGGAAACGCTAATACTCCCTCTGCTTATAAAATAACAAGATCGGCTGAAATTGGTTAGAACCAATATGGCCAACTGAAGTTTGCACAGAACAAGCTTGTTCGAATGTTTGCTGCATGCTTCATACTAACTCCCTGTGAATTTACACATACAACCCAGGAGGAGGCATGAAGAGACAACTACGCATGTCCGAGGACTTTCCAGACCTCCCCTTTCCTTTGACCAGACACCCACTAATCCCGAAATTTACCCCTAAACCTTTTCTAATAAAAATACCAGGCCAGCACTGGGAGAGAGATTTGAGCTTGATGCCACTCTCTTTGTTGGTTACTCTACAATAAAAAGCTTTTCTCTGCTCAAAAACCCAAGGCTTCTAGTGCATCCAGCAGCAGCACGCCCTTTCTTCCAGACACGTTTCTGCATTTCCTGCTTTCTGTCCAGTCCACCTGTCAGACCTATGGATACATTCAAACCCTGACTGTGCTCAGGGTTGCTGTCCTCTCTTTCACACAGGCCCCCAGATATTTCCAAGTGACAGGCTGTGTGCGGCGTCCCCGCCCTGTCCCTGGGCATTCTGTGGCAGTGGGGCCTTCGGGAGCTGATGACAGGTACAGGCTGGTCCCAAGGACGGTTTGACCTGATTCCTTAAGAACCTCTGTCAGATCCCAACACAAATACTGCTACGTATTGTTTAACTGTTCCTGAGTTTGGTTCTGGTGTTTTGCAACATACGAAAGTTCTTTTTTGTTTTTTTTGAGACGGAGTCTTACTCTGTTGCCCAGGCTGGAGTGCAGTGGTGCAATCTTGTCTCACTGCAACCTCCACCTCCCAGGTTCAAGTGATTCTCCTATCTCAGCCTCCTAAGTAGCTGGGACTACGGATGTGTACCACCACACCCGGCTAATTTTTGTATTTTTAGTAGAGATGGGGTTTCACCTGGTTGGCCAGGCTGGTCTCAAACTCTCGACTTCAGGTGATACACCCGCCTTGGCCTCCCAAAGTGTTCATGTTTTTATATAATCAAATATAGTACTTTTTTCACTCATGATTTAATCCATTGTCATTGTACATTGAATGTGCCCTAATAGGTGGGCATATATGGACCTATATAAGAGACTTCCTCTGAAAAGCTTAAAAGGGGAAAAGAAACTTGTTCTACTAGTTATTACCAAGTTTATCAAGTCACAGTAATAAAAACAAATTGGCTTTGCCAGAACAATCAAATGCATCCAAGTGACAGAGTAGAAAATCATGAAATAGACCCGATATCACTATGTCATATATCATAAAACACTGCATGTTATCAGGAAGGAAGCTTACTATTCTATCAATAGCAGTAGGAAAATTGCCTATTTGGGTAAAATATTAAGGCAGAACTTCACGTAACTGTGAATTAGGTATATAGTTATTTTAACTTAATTTCAGATCGGTAATTTTTCTTAAAGTGTTAGACACTATTCTAGGTACTGAGGTTATATCTGTGAAATAGATGAGGATCTTGCTTATTCTAATGAGGATAAACATACACAAAACAAATGAATAAAGTAATTTTTAAAACTTCAGAATGCACGTGCTATGAAGGAAATGAACAGGATGTTGGGCTAGAGAAGAAACCGGGTGGAGGTAGAGTGCCTTCTGATGGCGTGGCATGGAAGGCTCCTTTAAGAAGTTGGAATCTGAGCAGAGACCACAAGAATTGTATATTAGTCTGTTCTTATGCTGCTGATGAAGACATATCTAAGATTGGGTAATTTAGAAGAAAAGAGGTTTAATGGACTCACAGTTCCACATGGCTAGGGAGGCCTCAGAAACATGGCATAAGGCAAAGGAGGAGCAAAGTCATTCCTTACATGGCAGCAGGCAGGAGAAGAATGCGAGGCAAGTGAAGAGGAAACTTCTTTTAAAACCATCAGATCTTGTGAGACTTATTCTCTACCATGAGACTTACTACTACAGCAGGGGAGGGAACTGCCCCCATGATTCAATTATTTCTACTGGGTTCCTCCCACAACCTGTGGGAGTTATGGGAGCTACAATTCAAGATGAGAGTTAGGAGGGACACAGCCAAGCCATATCAAATTAAAACTGTGCCCAAAATAGTTAAAGAGACTAATAACTAAAAGATATTCATGAGTTTTTAGAATGGAAGATTAAACAACAGCAAGACAAAAGACTTGCTGAAATGCTGAAGCTCCCCTAATTTATGAGATTTAGAAGACTTCCAAAAATGTATTAAAATTGATTGGAACCAATATGGCCAACTGGAGTCTGTGCAGAATGGGCTTGCTGATGTCACAGCCCACATTCCCACCACATTTCATACTAACTCCCAATGTGCACTTGTGACCATGTGACTGACTCATGAGAAGGCAATAAAGAGATACCTGCACATGCTTGAGAACCTTTAGTTCTCCTTTTTCCTCCCACCAATCACCCACTAATCTCAGAATCCACCCCCTAAACCTTTTCTAATAAAATAACCGCCTTGGAGCCAGCACAGGGAGACAGATTTGAGCTAGACTCCAGTCTCCTTCTTGGTTGACTTGCAACAAAAATGCTTCTCTTTTCTCAAAAACCCAGGATTATAATATTGGCTTCCTGTGCATCTAGGAGTAAGCCATTTTGCTTGATAACCTCTTCAGTTAAGAAAGAGGAAAGAATGAGATGTCTGCAGATGATAGTATGGAGGGAGCAGCACCTCTGGTATATTCTGCTGGTTTGAGTATTGGAAGAGCTGGGATATTGTAGAAGAAAGGAGAAAGAGTATGGAAGAGGCAAGAAGGAGCATGGAGAACACTCATACTGCATCATGGCCCTGCAGTGTGGGGAAATAAGAGACGGAGATAAAAGGCCTCCAACTTAGGGAGTTTTGGAGAAATGGAGAAAGCCAGCTTTCGGCTAAGGCAAAGTCAGCAAGTGTTGAAGGACTTGCTGTTTCCAGGTGAGGGCACCTAACATACACAATGTAGGCTTTGCAGGGGCAGGAAGGGGAAGGCAACAGACCAGATTATGAGGGGTCCCAAGCAGGGACCTAAGGTGGTTCCAAGCAGGGATGCAAGGCATTGTGGGGTTACCTCTGATGGTTCCTGGAGGAAGGGGAACAATTAGTTCAAAGTACAGTTGCAAGAAGTTAAATGATATCGAATGACTGGTTCCTCTGCAATCCCAGATGATGTTTGTATAACAACCTTGGCTAAGAATAAGACTGAGGGAGGGGAGAATAGGATGGAAGATTCTCATTGGAAGTGAGAGATAAGGTGTTGGTCTTCGGGTGACTACTTTCTCAATTGTTTTCTATTAAATGGTCAGTCGAGAATAAGGAATTATTTCATATGACAGTTATAGACATTGATATCACGAGTCCCAGAGGGAACTGTCTCTCAAAGAAAAGGAAGCTTTTTATGCCAAGATGTCATTGTTACTAGAAAGTTGTGAAGAATATATTTGTATGCCAGTCTATGGGCTATGGTCATTTGGCAAAAATTTTAGGCCCCAAGAAATGTCATCCAATATTTGTCAACAGTGCTAAAAAGTATGTGGATCTGTATCAGTTAGTTTTACTTGCAAGGAATAAAAGGTGACTCTGACAAACAGGAGAGGAATTTATAGAGGAATATTGAGTAGCTCACAGCTCACAGTAGCTTGAGTAGCTACAAGCGCTGTAGAACCAAGCTTGAAAACCATCTAGGCACAGCAGAAGTCAAAATTGTGCCACGAATCTGGTCTGATGAGATGCCAACATCATTTTTAATTTCAGTTGGCTGAATGTATTCCAAAAGATATCCACACTGTAATTTCAGAGCCTGTTACTATGTTACTTTACATGGCAGGAGGGACTTTGCAAATGCAATTAAGTTTAAGAGCCTAAAAATTGGGAGATTATCCCATATTACTCAGGTGGGCTCATGTTATAATATGAGCCTTAAAACACAGAACTTTAGCTGGGTACAGTGGCTCATGCCTGTAATCCCAGCACTTTGGGAGGCCGAGGCAGATAGATCACGAGGTCAAGAGATCAAGAACATCCTGGACAACGTAGTGAAACCCCAACTCTACTAAAATATAAAAATTAGCTGGGTGTGGTGGTGCGCATCTGTAGTCCCAGCTACTCCGGAGGCTGAGGCAGGAGAATTGCTTGAACCTGGGAGGCGGAGGTTGCAGTGAGCCGAGATCACGCCACTGCACTCCAGCCTGGCGCCTGGTGACAGAGCAAGACTCTGTCTCCAAAAAAAAAACCAAACAACAACAACAAAAAAAAAACCACAACTTTTTCTGAAAGGAGAAAGAAGAGATCAGATGGAGAAATCGAAGAGATTTGAAGCATGAGGAAAACTGCACCATTGCTGGTGTGAAGATGGAGGTGGCAACATGATGAGGGTTGTCTGTAATCTGAAGGAGATGAGAGCCATTCCCAGCAGACAGTTAGCAAAAATGGAAGATTCAGCCCACATCCACAAAAAACTAAATTCTGCCAACAACTTGGATAAGCTTGGAAGCAGGTCGCCAAGCACACCCAAGATAAGGCAAGGCTAATTTACTGTTTAAACTCGTAAAAATACAATCAGCCACTTTCAGATTCAAACAGTTGATTTACTTACATAGACAGCAAGCACGAGATTAGCCAAGGGCTGCAGGTCCCAATGGTCCTCATCCCTCACACCAGAAAGAGTGATACAGAAACAAAAGGGGGCTGTAATATGGATTATGGGCTATGACGTTGCTGAGGAGCTAATTCTAGACTACAGCTAAGCAGCTTTACATCCTACATCTCCATTTTCTGGGGAGCAGAGAAGACATTCGCATCCCTCACCACAACCTGTGAAGCCACAAGAACCATATCATCTGTGAAAGCCTCTTGGAAGAGAGAGTTCCAGTGGGAGATGGCCTCACAGAAGCTCCCCATCTTCCTCCTAGCCTCTCCGATTCTGGAATGATCACAAAACATTCTTCTAAGTCTCAGGTAAGCTGTGGTTGAAGCCTTTGCATGAATGGCCTAAGTAAATACATGCAAAGTCACCAGGAAACCATGGAAGACCCACTCTTCTGCACAGATTCTCTCTCAAGCCTCTAGATAGGAGCTCAGGCTGGGCACTACCTTGGTTTCTTCCTTCTGAAACCTGCAATGGAGAAATCAGTCTTACCTACCTGGACTTCTGCCGTACAGAATGATGAGAAAATAAACGTGTGTTGTTTTTAGGGCTAAGATGGTGATAATTTGTTATACAGCAATAGAAAATTAATATGATCCCTAAGCACCACAGTGGATATGGGGCTCATTGTGACACTTGTCACTAGATGCTGTTGCTGGTATTTCATAGGTTGGTCCCCTTGGAGGCTAGACGTACCTCTTATCTGCTTGCAGAGAAATTTCCTCCTATCTTGATTCTTTGTTTCATCAGTTTCTTACTCAAGTTCCAGAATGAGTGCTTGTTTTTAGCTATGCTATAGTTAGACCATGTGCCATGCCCTAACTACAAAAGTGGCTTGGAATGTGGTTACCTGGAATAATTAGCTTCTATAGTCAGGCGTATGCTGTGCTTCTCATGAACAATTTCCCAAGTAGTGAAAGAAGATTCAAATAATGGTATTTTCACACTGTTGATAAAGATATACCTGAGACTGGGTGATTAATAAAGAAAAAGGTTTAATGGACTCACAGTTCCACGTGGCTGGGGAGGCCTCACAATCATAGTGGAGGAGAGGCACATCTTACATGGCAGCAGACGAGACAGAATGAGAGAGCCAAGCGAAAAGGGAAACCCTTTATAAAATCATCAGATCTCGTGAGACTTATTCACTACCCCAAGAACACTATGGGGAAAACCGCCTCCATGATTCAATTATCTCCAACCAGGCCCCACCCACAATCCATGGAAATTATGAGAGCTACAATTCCATATGAGATTTGGGTGGGGACACAGCCAAATCATATCAAATTGTCAGACAACAAGTGTTATTACTGCCATATACCACTCTTTTCATTGCCCAATACAAGGTAAACCTCAGGCTCCCATGGTTTCAAGGTTTTAATATTTCAGGAGAGTGTGCTTCCAGCAGGAGAATGAACAATGGTTCCATTGTATATGAGGCTGAGACATCCACTTGATAAATTTGGGCTTCTCCCACCACTGATTAACAGAGGAAAGGAGGTTTATAATATTGGTCAATAAAATTGATCTTGATTATTAAGGATAGATATATTTGCTGCTGCACAAGGTAAAATTTTGTGAGAAGATCATTATGTGTACAAAAATAAGAGGAACTCCTTTCACTTCAACATGTTGACTTCTGTGCATGTACATTCAGGGGGAAAGAGCCCCTGGCTGCTTGCTGTTTAGAGTGGATACCAAACCTATGAGAAATACCTTTGTCTCATTTGGTATTTTCTCCTAATTAACATTGTGCCAGAGTCTTCACATACTGTTGTATTTTACAGAGCCAGCTGCTTCTAGATACTTGAATAGAGAGTAAGATCAGTGAAACCCACGAGCTTGATCTTCTTCACTGTAATGTTAATTCACTTTCAAGTAGGCTCCTGGTCCAAAAATAGTGTTCTGTGGGATATTATTCTATTATCTAAAATATATCTGTAAGAGTGTGAGGTGTGTATCTGTGTGCAAGTTAACATGAACCTATACTGCAGGGATGATCACATAAATTAAGAATGCTACCCAGTAATTTCCACTTCAAGATGCTTCAGAGGTGGATGTTTGGAATTTAGAAAACTTTATCCCACATTTTACACTTCACAGAAGCAGCTACACAGAATGCATTTCACATATCACAGTCTGATTCTGTGCTGGAGGGTTTATAACTGACATAAGGAATATTAAAAATACGTTGTTGGAGAAATAAATAGAATTCCATAGATGTTGGCTGGAAATATTTGTTTAGAAAAATCTACTCTTGCATGATCGATCCTCTATGATCCCAGCAGGCTAATATTTTTTGAGTAGCACCTCAGCTCTAAAACTGCACTTATTCCCAAATTCCTCACCTGATAGAGAATTATTTGCTTTATGAGATCAGAAACATTGCTTTTCTGCCATCAGAATATTTGTAGGGTTGTCTCAGTGTGAGCTATTTAGTGCCCTTGAGGCGTGCAAAAGAGAAGAGTGGAAAGGCTAGCAGTTCCTCAAGTTTGCAAGACCTCATTGTTTGCATGTTTTGAGGCCTGCTCATTAATAAATATTGGTACTTGTTTCAGAGTTCGTATTGTTTTTTAACATAGTATCTGTTAGTAACATTGTAGAGAAAACAACTTGCTCCGGCCATCATTAGTCACTGGAGGCAACCCATGTTTACCAAGGAGAACCTGATGACTCTGAATGGCTAAATTGTCTTAGGTCTATTCTTAATAGAAATCTTTAGGGTGAACAAGGCATTCAGTAGCGCATGGGTAATAATGGTGGTAGGTATGTGGTGGAGAGGCATCAGTTTTCTGGGAGTCTCCCGCAGAATTTCATTGACATATAGGAAGAAATGGGTTTCTATCAGCTGTAATCTCTACAAAGATTGTGAGCAGGAACCACTCACAAGTGACTCAGTCGATCATTTGGCACTGTCAGGGCTGCCTCTCCATATGATGCTGAAGCCCTGACCTCACCTCCATAAAAGCTCCAGCATCCCAGTGAAACCAAATGAAGCTATATTCTCTTTCAGCACTCTACTGGAGCTTTAGAGTAACCAGAAAGAAATAGAGAATACCAATTTCCTGGCTTGTGTTGACTCTCTGGCCCCAGGCCCCTACTTAGAGTCCCATAAGGACTCAAGGAAACAGCTCTTTTATCCTGTAGTTTTAATACCTTTCTCCACAAGGAGTCAAAAATCACAACTCAGGAAGCGCTGACAGCAGTGGTAGTTGTTTCATTATCTCATGATCCCAAGTATCCCCGAATAAGGTGCTCTCCTCCAGCCTAAAACAAACACCTGGTATATATAACATCATACAGATAGACCCTGAAAGATAATATCTATATATGTTCAAATTTGTGTTTGGGGAGGGGGTGTTTCTGAGCCCCGTGTGAGTTTGTGTTTCTACTACCCTAATGCATATCAAGTGAAAAAATTATATTTGGTAAAGATTAGTCATTACTCAATCTGGGTTAATTTTTTGTTGTGCTTAAAATCTGTTGATACTTGGAATACCTCAGAATGTTTATTATAGATTGAAATTTTACAAAGGTAACAATTTATTTGCAGATACTTAAAAGGAGCTCCCAGAGCAATCACGTTCAGACAAATAGAAGCATCTAGTTAGGCATTAGAACAGGATTTTAAGTTTTTGAAACTAAGTTGTTACAGTTTTAAAATTAAGAAATTTTACTTTAAAATATCTAAATGTTTGTATGTATTTGAACAATCACACTGTGCCCTCATTTCTAAATGGCAGTCGTGGGCTATGACTTATAGAGCAGGCTTTTGTCTCCAGTTTTTGGCAATTTCTACTTGCCTGTTTATTCTGTAGGTATTTATATTTGTGTTGTCTGATTTAGAGTCTCACTCAAATAGTATATTTATGGAAGTGACCAAACTAATTCTATAGAATTCAACAAACTCTACCAAAACATCTACAAATATTACATCATAAAATCTTGATCTTAACTTCATCTTCTCCAGTGTTTTCCAAATTTTATCTGTGAACCAGTGTCAGAATGGCTACAGGAAAATTATCTGGGATAGTTTTCTGAATTTGAATTACTAGATCCCCATTCTTAAATATGATGTGTCCAGTGTGGGTCAGGGATGGAGCTTTGTCTACCTTCTCAGTTAAAATATCTGGGCAATTCTCTGGCATAGTGTGTTAGGAGCCACTGGTTCCCTGTCCTTCTCACCCTGAGTGGGGAGGGATGAGAGGGCCACAGAAGTACATTAACTACTGCAGCTGAACTGCTTGACAGGTTCATTAATTAAATTTATTGGCATTAATCACTCTGTTTCAATCTGTCAGAGCATCTCACTGAATGAGATCAGGACTCAAGAGAAAGGTAGCTGAGGCCAATATTACAGAAGCAGAAGCAGATCAGATGTCTCTTCTGCTTCTCCTTTTTTATTCCAACTTATTCTCTGATGAACATAAGCATCTCTGCCCTGCTCAGCCTCTGAATTTCCCAGACTTCTTACAATATTTCAAAACCTTTGGTGGGGCAGGGGAAAAGGTTAGGAGGAGGGAGAAGGGTAGGCACTTGAGAGATGGCTTAGTTTGATATTTCTCTATATTTACCTCTACTTTCTCTTTAATCTCCTCTGTCCAGAAATATTCTTTGCGGTCCTTACACAGTATCAAGACAGCACACTGATATTGTGATTGTGAATAAATATTTCAAATAAATACCTTTAGTGTAGACTTTGCTATTGATCATTTTTAAAGTCCTTGTCCGTATTTTTTACTGGATAAGAATCATCATGTCTTTCCTGGTATATTGTCTTATACTCAGAGGTGGTGTATAGTGGAGGTAGAGGGAGAAATTAGGAGCTGCAAATTGGGGACCAGAATTCTTGTGGCTTCTGGAATCTAGTCAATGTTTGTGCTGTCACCTCACTCAGCACTCTATTAACAGTTTAAAAAAAAGTAAAGTTGTAACAGACACAGGAGAACAACAATATTCTGGTATGTGGGATTAATCAAAGGAAAAACTGCTAGGTGAGACTAAGTAGCTACCCATTGCTGGAAGACAGATGCTGTTTCTGTAGATACGAACTAATGACAAATGAGATAAACTCTCCTGAATTAGAATGAGTTCTTTTATCTGTAAAAATATTTCAAATCCCATGCATGAGAAAATAGAAGTAATGCAACATAACTTTTGTGTTTTTGTTGAATGCTAGCAATGCAACAGAAACTATGATTAAATAAAATCATATTTTTAAGAGATCCATGAAAAGAAGTTATCCATATGTCCAGGAGCTCTCTTCTTTTTCTTCCTTCTCTCTTTCCTTTTAAAATCATTCTCCTTCATCTTTAGCATCATTTATCTTTCTCCATGCAAAGCACTGCCTCAAATTGAATGTCCTAAAACAACAACCACTTGAGACATTTGCTCCAGCATGTATCTCATCTGGGAGGCTGAGATGGGAGGATTGCTTGGGAACAGAAGTTTGTAGCCAGCCTGGGTAACATAGTAAGACCCCATCCCTTAAAAGATAACAGTTTTTTTTTTTTTTTGGCTTACAGTCCTGTGAATCAGCAATTTGAGCTAGGCTCAAGCTGTCCAGTTATTCTGTTCTGTTGTCAGTTATGCATCTGTGGTCAGCTTATGGTCAGCCAGGTTGGCTGTTTGTTAGCTGGGGTATCGGGGAGAACAGAGCAAGTATGTTTTAATACATAACAGGCTAGCCTGTGTTGGTTCACATGGTGGCTGGGAGGGCTCTGAGAAAGAGAGTGAAGGCACTCAAGGCCTCCTGAAGAGTAGGTTTGCAACTGGTACAAATATCATTTCTGCTGCATTCTATTGATCAAAGCAAGTCACAGCCCAGAGGCAAAGAATTAAGGGATAGATTCCACCTTTTGATGGGAAGTGCTGTAAAGTCACACTGCACAGAAATATGGACAAAGGTTAAAGTGGAAAATTATGACAATTTTTATAATCTGCCACTCCCTTCTTAAAATTTTCGTAAGCCTCTTATTTACAACCATTGCAGTGTCTGTAAAGGTAGATGCTATAAGGTGTCGCAAAAGGAACAAAAAGTACCGTTTCTATATTTATGTTGCCTGTAATCTATGGAGAAGGAAAGCATCAACCTATTCTACAGATACAAGCATGCACAGCTTATTATTGTCTAACGCATACATACTAGAGAAATATGAGTGAGGGGAGAATTAATGTGACCAAGGAGCATACCAACCACTGCGAACTGTGTTTAGCTACTTCCAGCCCCTGTTTGTTTCCACCACAAATTTCTGCTCTCGTAAGTGGTTTAATCCTGTTCTACTCTACTTAAACCTCTTAAATTTTCAGCATTTTATTTTTAATAGTTTTAAATATCTTTCAAAGCAGGTAGAAAAGTATAATTACTACCCATATATTCTCTACCTAGATGAAACAATTGGAACATTTTCTCATATTTGTCATATAAATAATCATGGCACATTCAAAGGAAGAAAATAAATCTCCAGAAGTTATCCCTAAAGAAATACAGGCATCATGTTTACTAGAAAAAATACTTCAAAATAACTGTCTTAAATATTTCCAGAGCTAAATAAAAACATGACAGAAAACTGAAGACATTAGAAAAGTAATAAGTGAACACTATGAAATAGCAAAAAAAAAAAAAACCTAGAAGTTATTTAATAAAAAGAACCAAACAGAAGTGCCTAAGCTGAAAAATATAATCTTTGAATTAAAAAGACTTACTACAGGAAGACAACAATAGAGTCAAATAGACGAAAGAAAGAATCAGAAAATTTGAAAACAGGACATTTGAAATTATCTAGTCTGAAGAACAGAAAGAATTAAGAAAAGTGAACAGAAGCTTAGGAATTTATGAGGCACCATTAAACAGACAAATAACACATTATATGAGTTCAGAAGGAAAATAAAGACAGAAAAGGGTAGAGAGATTATTTGAGAAAAATAATTGTTGTAAATATTCAAAATTTGAGGATAGGCATGGATCTACACGTGTAAGAAGCTCGATGATCTATAAACTTGAAGAGACCCACAATGAGACACATTATAATCAAATTGCTAAGTCAAAGACAAAGAAAGAATCTTGAAAAGAACAACAGCAGAATGACTATTCATGTCATGGATAAATCACAGGACTCCCCAATATTATCAGTTTGTCCTCAGATTGTCAGTAGATTTCTCAGAAGAAACATTCAACGCCAGAAGTCAGTGGGTTGGTATATATACAAAGCTGAAAAAATAAATAAAACAAAACCATCAACCAAGACTTCCACATCTGGTAAAACTGTCCTTCAAAAAACAGGGAGAAATGGAGATTTTCTCAGATAAACAAAGTCTGTGAAAGTTCGTAACCACTGAACCTGCTCTACAAAATTTCCAAATGTAGTCCTTCAAGTTGAAATAAAGGGATGCTGGATAGTAACTCAAAGCCATACAAAACTATAGAGTTCTCTGATAAAAGCAAATGCAAAGACATTTTTAAAAACTGTTATTGTAATTTTGGCTTGTAATGCAATCTTTTGTTTTAGATAAGGTTTAAAAGACAAATGCATAAAATTGATTATAACCTTGTTATCAGTTACACATATATAAAGATGTAATTTATGATATAAATAACAAAGTGGGCAGAGCTACAAAGGAGTAGGGTTTTTGTATGCAATTGAAATTAAGTTGGTATTCATTTAAGATAGATTATTATAACTTCAGGAGGCCAATGTCATCCTCATGGTAACCAAAAAGAAAATATCTATGGAGTATACACAAATGAAATAAGGTAATTAGAATATGTCACCATAAAAAATTAAATAAGCAAAAAAATAGTAATATAGGAAAAAAGAGACAAAAACTGCTTTAAGATATATGAAAAAGAAATAATAAAACGTCAAAAGTAAGTGCACGCTTTCAGTAATTACTTAATATAAATTGGTTAAACTCTCAACAAAAGACATAGATTGATGGAATAAATTTTTTTAAAAGGATCTAGCTATATGCTATCATGCATAGATTGAAAGTGGAAAAAAGGGGGAAAATTCCATGTAAATATTAACCAAAAGAAAGCAGAGTTTCCTATGTTAATATCAGACAAAATAGACTTTAAGTCAAAAACTGTTATAAGAGATAATGAAGGACCTTACATAATAATAAAAGGGTCAATTCATCAAAGACATAATAATTTTAAATTTGCATGCACCGAACATGAGAGTTCTAAATATATGAAGCAAATATTGACATAATTGAAGGGACAAATAGGCAGATCTAGAATAATAACAGGAGAGACATCACGCAATTTCAATTCCCACTCATTAGGATGGCTACTGTCAAAAAAACAAACAAAACCAGAGAAAAGAATTGTTGGCCAGAGTGTGGAGAGACTGAAACCCTGTGTCTTGTTGATAAGCATGTAAAATGATGCAATTGCTATGGGAAACAGTAGAGCAATTCCTCAAAAAACTAAACATAGAATTACTATATGATTCAGCAATTCCACTCTTTGTATATACCCTCCAAAATTGAAGGCATTGAGTAAAACAGATCTTATTTACTTATTTCTTTATTATTGTACTTTAGGTTTACATGTGCAGAAAAAGCAGAATTGTTGCATAGGTACATACATGGCAATGTGGTTTGCTGCCTCCATCCCTCTGTCATCTACATCTGGCATTTCTCCTCATGTTTTTCCTCCCCAACCTCCCCACCACCTGCTATCCCTCCCCTAGCCCCACTCCAACAAACCCCAGTGTGTGATGCTTCCCTCCCTGTGTCCATGTGTTCTCATTGTTTAACACCTGCCTACGAGTGAGAACATGCAGTGTTTGATTTTCTGTTCTTGTATCAGTTTTCTGAGAATGATGGTTTCCAGATTCATCCATGTCCCTACAAAGGTCACCCTTTTTAATGGCTGCATAGTATTCCATGGTGTATATGTGCCACAGTTTCCTTGTCCAGTCTATCATTGATGGGCATTTGGGTTGGTTCCAGGTCTTTGCAATTGTAAACAGTGCCTCAATGAAAATATGTGTGCATGTGTCTTTATAATAGAAAAATTTATAATCCTCTGGGTATATACCAAGTAATGGGATTGCTGGGTCAAATGGAATTTCTGTTTCTAGGTCCTTGAGGAATTGCCACCCTGTTTTCCACAATGGTTGAACTAATTTACACTCCCACCAACAGTGTAAAAGTGTTCCTATTTCTCCACATCCTCTTCAGGATCTGTTTTCTCCAGGTTTTTTTTAATGATCACCATTCTAACTGGTGTGATATGGTATTTCAATGTGGTTTTGATTTTCATTTCTCTAATGACCAGTGATGAGGAACATTTTTTTCATATGTTTGTTGACCTCATATACGTCTTCTTTTGAAAAGTGTCTGTTCATATACTTCACCCACTTTTGAATGGGTTTGTTTTGTTCTTGTAAATCTGGTAAAACAGATCTTTATACACTTATGGTCATAGCAGCATTATTTATGGTAGCCAAAAGGTGAACACTACCTAAATGCCCATCAATGGTTACATGAATAATCGTTTGTTATTTGTTATATAATATATAATATATAACAAATTTTTATAATATATATCACCCTATATAAGAAAGATAGTTGAATATTCTTCTAACAATTTAGGAAATTGAACTATTATATAGGGGAAGGGAAGGAGGGGGCAAGGGAAATCATCACTAAAAATGAACTGATACTAAGGCAGATTAATAGAAGAAAAAGCACACAAATATATTTAATGTGCATAAGCACTGGAGAATTTCAGGATAATTATCCAATGGCCCAATGAGATACACATACTTGTCTATCCATCTTAATAGGGGAAGGGGGTATCAGAGAAATGTGGCCATTTTGAGGGTTCATAAATGATAATCTTAAGGGAAATAAACAGGCCCGATGCTCAGACAATGGATAGTATAATACAGATAATGGAATATTATTCATCCTTCAAAGAAGAAAATTCTGACACATGCTACAACATCAAAGCACTGAGAAGTGAAACAAGCCCGTTACAAAGAACAAATATTGCATAATTTCACATACATAAGATACCTAGAGTAGTTGAATTCTTAGAGACAGAAAGTAGGATGATGGTCACCACAGCTTTGAAGAGAAGGTAAGTTGTTAGTGTTTAATGGGTGGTAAGTTTAGGAAGATAAAAAGTTCTGGAGATAGATGGTAGTGATAGCTGCCTATCAATACGAATGCAATTAATGCCACTGAACTGTTCACTTAAAAACAGTTACAATAGTACATTTTAAGTTGTGCATATTTAATCACAATTTAACAAAATAATTTATTGATGATGTTAGGTACTTTATGTTGCATCATGTCAGTAGGCAAAAAGTGATTGGTTGATTCATTTTTCATGATGGTGGCAATCAGATTTCTCCATTGTAAAGCTGTCTTTTTCCCTTTACAATTAGGAGACGATTTGCGTGGCAGTATTTTTAGCACCATCAACTTGTCACTTAATGATTTTAGCATTCATTCCTTATTCTTACCTGAATCAAATACCTATTAGGAGCCATTAAATGGTCGTGTTATATCCCCTGTCACTCCATATATAATTGTTAGTCGATGCTTTTCTATAATAAAAGTTTTCCCTCATTCATTAGGGCTATTTCATGACACTTCATGGTCAATAAAATAAAAGTATAATTACTTAATTCACCAGTTTCCACAGAAGGAATTTATATAATTGTCATCTCTAATGGAAGACTTTTTTATGTGAATGTGTAGGGGTATGTGTGTGTGTGTCATTGTAGACTGAAATGGTATATATTTGATATGCTTCAATCAAATACATTTATCTTTATTTTGTTACTCAGATTGTTCAACTTTGATTGGTATAATCCCTTTTGACTGGGCTCTGGGTTCTTTTGAAAGAACTCCATTGATCTTGGAATGCTTTTTGTTTCTGGCACCAAAAAATGTCCCAGCACTGTACTTTCCCTATTAGATCTGGAAACAGCTATTTTCAGAAACAAGAACAGTCTTCTTTAGAGAAGAATGGTGTATAGAAAGCAAATTTTGGACATAAGTGGTGCTCAATACTACCTAGATATTATTGCTCTTAAGCCCTTCCATGGGTATATATTTGTTAAATCATGAATTTATCATTTTGTTTTTATTTTAGCTTTAACAAGAGATTCATTTAACTTCTTGAACTTTAGATTTGTATCGCTTTTCCCTTACAAATGAAATCTTGACCTATAATAATAAACAACTATTTGTAGCATAATACAATATTCACAAAACTGATTCAAAACAAGAAAATAAATATTACCACTGAACAAAACAAAACAGAATTTCTGGACAAAGTTTTAATTTTTTTTTTTGTATTTTTTTGTCTTAGAATATATTCCAGTGTTAGATCAGTGCTGTTTTTTATGACAGTTAGATAATGATTTGCTTCATGTGACCAATATTATAAGATTCATTTGTTTCAGATGGTTTTCACTTTAAAATTTTTATTGCTTTGTTTTTCTTTTTTATTTTTATTTACTTAGGCATTGTATGATGTTTGCATGGTTCAAAAGTCAAAACAACAAGCTCAGAGATATTTAGTTTCTATCTCTGTCCCTTCACCCCATAACTCTCCACCATCTCTAGGTAAACATTCAAAAAATGTTTGGCTGTTTTTTCTGATGATTTTCATTTTAAGTGTGTGTATAATATATAAAATCATATATGTATGTTCTTATTTCCTCTTTTTTCTTACATAAATGTTAACACTAGGCCGGGTGTGGTGGTGTCTGCCTGTAATTCCAGCTACTTGGGAGGCTGAGGCAGAAGAATCGCTTGAACCTGGGAGAAGGAGGTTGTGGATGCTGAGACTGTGCCATTGCACTATAGCCTGGGCAACAAGAGTGAAACTCCATCTCAAAAAAGTAACTAAATAAATAAATAATAAGTTAATATTATATACAATGTTCTGCATCTTAGTTTTTTAATTAACTGTTTCTAAAGATTATTCCATGTAAGTATATATTTATTTTCTTCATACTTTTTATCTGGCTACATAGTCATTTAATGAATAGTTGCACCATTTCTTAGTTAATCTCTCCCTTATTAGGATACATTTTGTGTTCTTTCCTGTTTTACTAATACAAATAGTGCAGCAGTCAATAACTTTGTGAATAATGTTTTGGACTTCTGCAGGTATATTTTCAAAGTAAATTACTCCAAGTAGAATAGGTCAAAGCATGAATGCATTCGTAATTTAGCTAACTTAATTTTACTTACTGTCCAATGCCCACTGCCTCCTCTAGATAAACAGTGTAATGCAGTGGGAAATACACGGAGTCACACTGGCCTGGACTTGAACCTGGCGCTGTAACTTACTAGTAAACTACGTGAACTTGAAGAGGCATCATAGCTACTTCATAAGGTCTTTGCTAAGATGGAAATAAATGATGCCTACCAAGAGCATCGAGTACCTTGTCTTGCTGCAGCAGCGATGCTCCCCATATATCAGTTCCCTTTTCAGGCCCTCAAATAAATAAAATCTGTATGACCCTGGCACCTAGATATGTTCAGAATTCTGGATTTCTTGTTATGGATTCTGTTGTGACATCTCTGATTAAATGTCCTACAGCCTTAATTTAGGCAAGATTAACCTGAGGTTTTCTAAAGAAAACTTTAGCCTTGGTCATGTTAGCCTAGAATGCCTATCGCTGACCACATACTTACAAAACTATATGACATCATTCCTTTCTGTGTCAAAGTTAACCACAGAATTTCAATAACGTGCTATGCTGGGCAACCCATGGAAAGAAGAGTTTATCAGTCTGTACCTGAAATCCTCTGCTACATTTGTTTTTAGGAATCCAGAACTGAAATCTATGTGATCAGTTTCTACCTTAAACTATCTCACCATTTTGAATCCTAAAGATTTTCTGAGCATTAGTTTATCAAACTCTCTCTATTCTTTCACTGCTAATTATCAGGACATTTCTCATGAATACTGATTGAGCCAAAACAGCCTAGGTGTGCGGATAAAGGAGATTTTTTTTAAGGTTGCTTGGATCATCCTGGCTTAGCAAAGTGCATAAAGGTGTAAGTCTACACTAAATGAATCAGAGACTAACTTGCTGAAGTAATCAGTGTTTCTAATTTGAGAAAGCAATCATATATGGATTATTCCAATAAATTATAGACTCCAATACAGTAGGGTCCTAAGTTTTTAAAAATCTGTTTTCTATTTAAAACTTAAATATTTAATGTTTTAATTGTTAAGTGGAGAATATCTCACAGAAAATGTTCTTTTTTGTGTATTTCTAATTAAAAGTTGTTTTGGTCGTGAATGGTGGTTTCTACTTCTTGTTAACAAAAATCATCTCTTACTAGAGACTGCTCATGATTTGAGAAACAGATGAGCTAGCTTCATGGTCAGGTGGTCCTGCCCATCTGGTAACTCTGCAAATTTGATTAACATGGAAATAAACTCTGGGTCTGGACAAAGGGCAAACTAAGAAAATGGCAGGTGATAGGAAAACCCAGAACTGCCTCCTAACTTGGCAGTTGTTCTGAGGTTATGATTTCTTCTGGATTGGGTGGCATCTTAAATAAACCAGAAATCTCATTTAGTATGAAAACCCAAGCTCTTGCTTTGGTCTTCAGTGTCCTTTGTTTTGCACCTAAGTCAGAAGATGAATGAGGATTAAAACCCTTCACAGCATATGAAGAGCAGAGACCATTTTCTCCTAGTGCATTTTTTGAAAAGGATAAGATACATTAAGAGTGATTTATATTCTGTCAGCATTATTTGAGAGGAATCATAGTCAACATTTCAACCCACTTTTACTAACATTTCTGAAGAGAAAGATTTTCTTCCCCTTTAACACAGTGAACTAATCTCCTTGGTTTAAAAATCTTATAATGATTCCTCAGATATCTGATGGAATTTTAGACTAAGTTAAACAAAGGAAAGAACCATTTCTTAAACAGGATTATATACAGTGATGTGACTGAATGTATTATTTTGCTATTTTAAATTTTACTTCATGCTTCTGATATGCCACATAATTTTTTTGATACCCATGCAGTCTTGAATTGCAAAGTGAAATATAAGTGATCTTCTGGAATCCATGAGGTGAAAGTCACAGGTGTAGATATTTCTTCCAATTACAAAAGCACTGCTTTTGGAACCATTCTCAATATCAGGATCTTCGCAGTGCCCACAGAAATCAGTGGCACTTCAGAGGACAAAGGATATGACCATTTTCCACATATATCTTTCAAGTCAGAAGCCTGCCAGGGAGCTCCTAATTCGACCCTTGGGACCAGGTTGATTCTGGCAGGAATCTCTGTGGAGTGACTGACAGTTCCAGCTTCCCTACCTATTTTCTCCATAGTGTTGTATTCACAGGCAAGTGTTACCTTAGCATTAGGAGATTTTCTTTTCCAGGTTCTTCTGTTAACTTAAACATCTCTCTTAAGAATTGATACAGCAATCCAATGCTAACAAGTTGCTAATGAACTAAAAAACTACTTTCTTGAGATTTCTAGAAGAGAGATGAAGGGCAAGTTAGAGAAATGGGTACCGAGTGGAGGAACACATATCCCCATTTCAAGAGTGCCCTGGGACAAGTGGCCTCGTCAGCACTTGGCAAATAGAAGTGAGTGGTTTAGAGAGAGAGAGACAGAAACTCTCCACTGACCAACTGGGCGGTTGTTGCCTTCTCATGCCATTGCAGGCAGTCTTACAATAAACAAAGTGGAGGTGGGTGCAGAATGACTTTTTCCTGCTAACCTCATAAATCAGAGCAAGAATTCATCAGCCTAAGGGAGGAAAGGAGTTGTAACTTCACTTTCCTCTAAGGTCAAAGATGTGGTCATTTTTGTTTAATCTTGTGCACAATTTCTTTGTAATCCACCACCAGAGGCACTTTATGTGGCTCAAGAGTAGAAAAGAATCGGAGAGCTATGAACAGGGATTACACAGGAATATCACATTTAAAAAAATGAATAATAGGTGTAAGAAACATGAGGACCATTAGGTAAGTGGACAGCAGAGGATAGTGTTGGGATTCATGAACACTGGGGAACCCGGCACCACGGCCGCTCCTGCCCTCCGTGTTCTCTAGTATGGCTTGGCCGTTGCACTTTGCGTCACTGCTATTCATGCCTACCATGTCCCTATACCTGGACAGCAGCATGTAGTTTGCAGGTAGAAGTTTAGATCAGTTTGAGTCCTAACTCTGACTCCTCCTAAATGTGTAACCTTTGGGCAATATTTTCATCTCTCTGATAGGGAAGACTGCATGCTTAGCTCTTGGATGGTGGTAATGACAGAATCCTCTTCCTAATATCTGAATAGTGTTTTCCACAAGGTCTTTTCAAGTGTTATATTTTTCTTTTTTTGCACAAATTGAATTATATGAGAATATTTTCTGAATTAACCTAAAAAAGATCTGTTACATTAAAAAGTATAAATCAGGTGAATGAAATATATTTGTATATAAATGTATAAATATATCAAAAGGTATATTAATTAATATAAAAATATAAATACATATATATTTATATAAAATATATAAAGCAATGAAAACTAAAATATAAAAAGCAATGAAAACTAGAAAACTAGCAGGTATGTTTTACTCCATATGTGCTTTATATTTTTTTCTGTGATTTTGTTTATTTCCAATTGGTCTTTAAACAAACACAAAGTTTTCTGTTGCAGATTTATGGCTTTCCCCCCCTCTTTTCTTGAAGTTTTAATAAAATTCTGCCTTTCAGCCCTTGGCTTGGAGTACTTGTCCTGTTATTGCATTAGGTTGGGTCATGCCAGAAAAACTCTGACCTTGTTCAAAATTGCTGCAATAAGGGGCCCTGTCCCTCCTTCTTAAATAGCTATGCTGCTTTAGGACTGATGAGCTGCTCAAGAAAACTTTATATTCACCCATAAAGCTGTCAGCAGTGAAAACAGAAAGTTTAACAGCAGGAAGTGTGAACATATTGATATCATCCACAGTATCCGGAATGCTGATGAGAACTTGCCTCTTAAATGTCCAGAGCAATGGGATTGATATTAGGAAATAAAAACATACACTTTGTATCGGCGAACAGGACATATTGCCCTTTGGATCTAAAATAGCAACCATTCACATTGACCAGGATGATAAGTGAGAAATTCCAAGTCAGCCCTAGGAAAAGGATGGGCAGGAACCCTGAGTGTTGATGTTTTCCAGCAGTGCTCAGTGTGCATGTACCTTGAGGTGTTGCATGTATACTTACTGCTTTTGACTTTGCTTTTCCCGCCACAGAAAATTATTCCTATTTACTAACATTTATGCATCATGAGATAAATAGAGATTGGTCCAGTTTCCTTCAGACTTTACCAAGTGGCATATGTATGACAGAGATTGTTAATTCCCTTCCTCCAACATTTGATCTCTTCTTCTTCCTCAAACAGATAACCCTGATTCTTAGCTGAGCCTATTGCAGCTCAGAACTGAAGACTACATTCAACCTTCGTTTTTAGCTAGAAGAGGCAAAAGGATGTCTTTGCCAGGAAAATGTGAATGGAAATGTGTAGAACTTGTAGAAAGGCTATTTGAAAAATGCTGCCTCAGCAGAACCTAAGCCCATCTGTGCTCTCCAGCCTTTCTTCCTCTTTCCGGCCTCAACTAGCCATGAGTACCACAAGGTGACCTTGAAAAAGAGTCCACAGGCTAAAGATGGTGAAATAGACAGGGAGAAGACCAAATTCCTGATAATACCGTGGAGTATCTCCTATCCCATAGCTGCTGATTCAGGACGTCCTCTCTGCAAAACAAAAAACAAAAACATTCCTCTCCTGTTTAAGCCACTGGCTGTTGTTTTCTTTGCTAAAGGAAGGCAAATTCTAAATGTTAAATATAGACAAGATCAGTAACAGTGCTGCACAGGGCCACACTGGAGGCTCAGAGAAGAGGAGACTTCAGTAATACTGATCCTGTCTTTACAGTTTTGGTATTTTATTCATCATGGATTGTTTTTGGATTAATTTTGATTTTTTAAATTATTGCACTGGGACTTGTGCTCCTGAAAGATAAATTACAAATACTTTCACCTATTCCTTCTACTAAGCACAACTACAAACCTTGGACATACATTCTATATGTAATGACGGCAGAAGGCAGAAGGCTCCCTCAGGACCAGAGGAGTGACACAGCAGTGAACTCCCTCGACTGTCTTTTTGCTTTGTGTCACTTGCACATGCAACTGAAGAAGCAGGCAACCCATAAATGCCAGTTAGAGCAGAGACAACAAGTCCCAGCAGCAAACAGATGCTCTCATTAGTCAAAGGATCAGGAAAGGAGAGGCTACTAAGACAGGAAACTTTTAGAAAATAGCTACTCTGCTTTATCCAATGCTACGGAGAAACTGTGGCTTCGCTCCACCCAGGCCAGCAAAGATTAAATTGGTAACTGAGTGGGGACACTTGTGAAGATGAAACAAGGTGCCCAAGACCCTCACAGGGATTGTGTCAGAGAAGGCCAATATGAAGACAGGTTTAAAAAAGTTGATTTTATTTTTTACAGCAGTTTTACAGCAACATTTATTGTAAGGTACACAGAGTTCCCATCTGCCTCCTGTCCCCACAAATGCACAGCCTTCCCTGTTATCTATGTCCCTACCAGAGTGTTACATTTGTTACAACTGATGAACCTGCATTGACACATCATTAATACCTAAAGTCCATAGGTTACAATGGGATTTTTTCTTGAGTTTGTACCTTTCATGAGTTTTGACAAATGCTAATGACCTGGACCCACCATTCTAGTATCATAGAGTAGTTTCACTGTTCTAAAAATCTTCTATGTTTTTCCTATTTTTCTATTCCTCCCCTTAACCCCTGGTAACCACTAGTCTTCTTACTGTATCCATAGTTTTGCCTTTTTTCACAATGTCATAGTGGGAAATGTGTAGTATATAGTCTTTTCAGATTGGCTTCTTCTACTGAGTAATGTGAATTTCAGTTTCTTGTATGTCTTTTTATGGCTTGGGAGCTCATTCCTTTTTAGTCCTGAATAATATTTCCTACAGTGGAATATTATTATTTCATTTCTCTCTGTAGAATATTATTTAGGACTAAATATTCCACTGTATGGATATATATAAAACAGACATGAAGATCTTGGTTGCTTTTAAGTTTTGACGATTATGAATAAAGCTGCTGTAAACATTGGTGTGCATGTTTTTTTCATGGACATAAATTTTTAACTCATTTGAGTAAACACTGAAAAGCACCATTTCTGAATTGCATGGTAAAAGTATGTTTAAAGTTGCAAGAAACTATCAAACTGTCTTTCAAAATGGCTCTAGCATTATATACATTCTGGCCAGCAATGAATGGGAGTGTCCTTTGATCCACATTCAAACCAGCATTTGGCATTGTCAGTGTTCTGGATTTTGACCATTCTAATAGTGGTATAAGAATAACTTAATGTTGTTTTAATTTGTCATTCCCTAATGTCATACAATATTGACTATCTTTTAAAATACATTTTCTTGACCATTCATATATCTTTTTTGGTGAGATATCTGTTCAGCTTTTTTGGCCATTTTTAAATTGGGTTGTATTTTTATTATTGTTGAGGTTTAAGAATTCTTTGTATATTTTGGTTAACAGTACTTTACCATATGTGTTTTGCAAATATTCTTTATAAATATGAAGTCAGGTTTTATTTGCCATTCCCTAATGTCATATGATATTGAGTATCTTTTTAAATACATTTTTTGGCCATCCATATATCTCTTTTGGTGAGATATCTGTTTCTCATTGTTTTGACAGTGTTTTTCACAGAGAAGACATTTTTAATTTTAACAAAGTCCAATTTATAAATTATTTCTTTCATGGATCAGGGTTTTGAAGTTGTATCTAAAAAGTCATTAACATACCTAATGTCATCTAAGTTTTCTCCTATGTTATTTATTGTCTAGATTTTTAGTTTTGCAGTTTACATTTAGGTTCATAATATATTTTATGTTTATATTTGTAAGGGTGTAATTTCTGTGTCTAGATTCTTTTTATGTAAATGTCCAGTTGTTCACATCACTTGTTGAAAAGGCTATCTTTGCTTTATCGTTTTGTCTTTGCTCATTTGTCAAGGATCAAGTTGCCTCTATTGAAGTGGGTCTGTTTCTAGGCTCTCTCTTCTGTTCCACTGAACAATGTTTCTGTTTTTTTGGGGTGCCAATACCACACTGTTTTGACTACCATACTATTATAGTAGATCTTAAAGTAAGGTAGTATCAGTCCTCTGACTTTGTTCTTCTCCTCCAATATTGTGTTGTCAATTCTAGGTCATCTGCCTCCCGGTATAAACATTAGAATCAATTTGATCATATCCACAAAATAGCTTTCTAATTAAATTGAGATTGTATTAAATGTATAGAGTTGAGAAAACTGACATCAATTAATAGTAGTTCTTCCTATCCATGAACATAGAATATTTCTCAATTTATTCAGTTCTTTGGTTTCTTTCATGAGAGTTTTATGATTTTCCTCATATACATGTTGTAAAAATTTTGATTTATACAAAAGAGTTTCATTTTTGTGGGTGTTAATGTAAATAGTATTGTATTTTTACTATCAAATTGTACTTATTCATTGCTGGTATAGAAAAGAGGCCAACTTTTATAAATACTAACTTTGTATTATTCTGCACCTTGCTATAATCACTTATTAGTTCCAAATAAAGGTGTTTTTTTTTTTTTAAATCAGTTCTTTTGGATTTTCTATATAGATAATTGTCATTTGTGAACAAAGCCAATTTTATTTCTTCCTCCTGAATCTGTATACCTTTTAATTTTTTATTCTTGTCTTAATTGCATTAGCTAGGAATTCCAGAGTAATATCAACAAGAAGTGGTGAGAGAAGATATCCTTGCCTTGTTTCTAATCTTATCAGGAAGTCTTCTAGTTTCTTATGATTATGTGTCATGTTAGTTATAGGTTTAATACAGAGTTTTTAAAAATCAAGTTTACAAAATTTTTCTCTATTCATAGTTTCCTAATAGTTTTTTTTAAAACATTAACAGTTGTTCAATTTTGTTAAATGCTTTTTTTGCATCTACTTATATATATAATGTGATTTTTCTTCTTTAGAGTATTGATGTGATAGATTCCATTAATTGCTTTTTGAATGTTGAATCCCCTTGCATACCCAAGATAAATCTCACTTATTGTGGTGTACAATTTGTTTTATACATTGTTTGATTTGATTTGCTTGATATTTTGTTGAAAAGTTTTTCATCTGTGTCCATGAGAGATATTGGCCTTATAGTTTTCTCTTTTTGCAGTGTCTTTGATTTTGATATTAAGGTAATGCTGACCTCATAGAATGAATTAGGATGTATTTCCACTGCCTCTATACTCTGAAATAAATTGGAGAGAGTTGGTATAATTTCTTTATTGAATGTTTGGTAGAATTCACAACTGAACCCAACTGGGTCTGTTGCTTTCTCTTTTGGAAGGTTATTAATTACTGATTTAATTTCTGTAATAGATATAGGCCTATGTGATTGTCTACTTCCACTTGTGTGAACTTTGGAAGATTGTGTCTTTCAAGAAATTGGTCCATTTCATCTAAGTTAAAAATTTTTGGGGAATATAGTTCACAATGTTTATTTATTTTTCTTTTAATGTCCATAGTATCTGTAATGATGCCCCCATTTTCATTTTTCACATTAATAATTTATGTCCTCTCTCTCTCTCTCTCTCTCTTTTTTTTTTTTTTTTTTTGAGACAGAGTCTCGCTCTGTCTCCCAGGCTGGAGTGCAATGGCCTGATCTTGGCTCACTGCAACCTCCACCTCCTGGTTTCAAGCGATTCTCCTGCCTCAGCCTCCAGAGTAGCTGGAACTATAGGCACATTCCACAACGCTCAGCTAATTTTTGTAACTGTGGTATAGAGGGGGTTTCACCATATTGGTCAGGCCTCCCAAAGTGCTGAGATTATAGGCATGAGCCCCTGTGCCCAACCCTCTCCCTTTTAGTTAATGCTGTTAAAGGTTTATTGATTTTATAGGTCTTTAAAAGAAAACCAAAAACAAAAGACAGCAGTTAGCTTTGTTGATTTTCATATTGGTTCCCTGTTTTCAATTCATTGATTTTTGCTCTAATTTCTATTCTTTATTTTTACTTTGGATTTCACTTGCTATTTTTTCCTAGTTAAAATAGAAGCTTAGATTATTTATCTTAGATGTTTCTTTTTCCTAATATATGCATGCAATGCTATAAATTTCCATCTAATCACTGCTTTTACTGAATCTCATAAATTTTGATAAGTTATATTTTCATTTTCATTTAGTGCAAAATATTTTTCATGTGTCTTGGGACTTTTCCTTTGACTTGTGTGTTACTGAAATATGTGTTGTTTAATCTCCATTTATTTTGAGATTTCCCAGCTGTCCTTCTGTGATTAAATCTAATTTAATTATATTGTGGTCTGAGAGTAGACATTGCTTGATTTCTATTCTTTAAAATTTGTTAATGTGCATTTTATGGACAGGAATGTGATCCATTTTGGTGACTGTTCCATGTGTGCTTGAAAAGAATGTATATTCTACTGCTGTTGGATGAAGTAGTCTATAGATGTCAATTATATGCATGTGATTGATGGTACTGTTGAGTACAACTATTTTCTTAGTGACTTTCTGCCCACTGGGCCTGTTCATTTCTGATAGAGGGATGTTGACGCCTCTAAGAGTGAATTTTTAAATTTCTCCTTGTTATATTAGTATTTGTCTTATATATTTTGGTGCACAATTGCTGGGTGTATAAACCTTAGGGATTGTTATGTCTTCTTGGAGAATTAAACCCTGTATCATTAAGTAGTGCTTCTCTTTACCTCTGACAACTTTCCTTTCTCTACAGTTTGCTGTTTGAAATGAATACAGCTATTTACTATTTATAATTTCCTTTGTTAGCATGTTTCTTCATCCCTTAATCTACCTGAGTCTTTATATTTAAATATTTCTTATATATGACATCGAGTCTTGTTTTTCTATCCACTCTGAAATCTGTCTTTGTTTTTAAATCATTTATGTTTAAAGTAATTAGACAGTTTGATTAATTTAAATCATTTATGTTTAAAGTAATTATACAGTTTGATTAATATCTACCATATTTGTTACTATTTTCTATTTGTTGCCCTTGTTATTTGTTTCTATTTTTGTCTTCTACTTTTCCTACCTTCAGTGGTTTCAGTTGGACATTTTATACGATTTATTTTCTACCTTTCTTAGAAACATTATATTTCCTTTTTTATTATATTTATTTATTTATTTGAGGCAGAGTCTCATTCTGTGGCCCATGCTGGAATGCAGCAGTGCAATCTCAGCTCACTACAACCTCCACCTCCCAGGTTTAAGCAATTCTCCTGCCTCAGACTTCTGAATAGCTGGAATTACAGACATGTACCATGTCCATGAAGCTTGGCTAATTTCTTGTATTTTGATAGCGACAAGGTTTCACTATGTTGCCCCAAGGGTGGTCTTGAACTCCTGAGTTCAGGCAATCTGCCTGCCTTGGCCTCCCAAAGTGCTAGGATTACAGGTGTGAGCCACTGCACCTGGCCATCTTTTACTTTGTTTATGGTTGTCCTAGAATACGCAATACACATTTACAAGTAACCCATGTCCACTTTCAAATATTAAGCAACTTTATGGGTAGTGAAAGTATCTTATAATAACAAAATAATTTTAATTATTTCCTCCTGTCCCTTGTGTCATTGTTTGTAGTCATTTCATTTATATATAAGGATATAGAATTCTGTGTGGGTGTGTATTCAAATACACTGTTATTATAATTTTGAAGGAACCTATTATTTGTCAGATCAATTAAGTTCCAGGAGAATAGTGGCAAAAATAGACTAAATAATAGTAAGAAAAATAAAATTTCATATTTTATCTTTACTTATTGCTACTCTGGAGTTTTTAATATAGGTCTAAGCTTTTGGCTTATATAATTTTCCTTCTCTAAAGAACATCTTTTAAAATTTCTTGCAAGAAAGGTGTATTGACAACAAATTCCTCCAATTTTTGTTTTCCAAAACTGTCTTTATATTTCTTTCACTTTTTAAGGTTAATTTTTTCAGAGTACAGAATTCTAGGTTGGTGGTTTTTTCTTTGAACACTTTAAAGAATTTGTTCATCTTCTTTCTTTTATTACTTTTGAGTAGAAGTGAGATGTAATTCTTATCATTGCTTCGCTTTAGGTAAGATATTTTTTATTTATTTTTTATTCTCGGGCTTTTTACAAGATTTTTTCTTTATCTTTTATTTTCTGTAACTTTAACAATACCAAAGTATAGTTATCTTTGGCATTTATCCTGATGGATGTCTTCTGAACCTTATGGATTTGTTGTTTGGTATTTGACACTAATTTGAGAAAATTATCAGTCATCATTGCTTCAAATATTGCATCTCGCTCTCTTTCTTTCTTTCTTTCTTTTCCTCTGGTAATGTTACACCTTTTATAGTTGTTTCACACGGTTCTTGGATATTATAAGATTTTTCTGGTGTGTATGTGTCTTTTATCTCTTTGCCTTTCAGTTTTCGAAGTTTCTATTGAGATATTTCGAAGTTCAGAGATTTTTCCTCAGTTGTGTACAGTCCACTAATAAACTCATTAAAGGTATTATTTATTTTTTACAGTATTTTTGATCCCTAATATTTCTTTTCTATTTTAGAATTTCCATCTTTCTGATTACATTTCCCATCTGTTCTTGCATATTGTTATATTTATTAAAGTTCTTAGCATATTAATGAATTGCTTTAAATTTCTGGTCTGATAACTTCAACATCTTTGCCATATCCAAGTGTGGTCTGATGCTTGTGCTGTCTGTTTAAACTGTGTTTGCTTTTGCCCCTCAGTATGCCTTGTGATTTATTCTTGATAGTTGGATATGATACTCAGTAAAAGAAAATATAGTAAATAGGCCTTTGCTAATGTGGTGGTAAAGGCTGAGTGCTGGTAATCATTCTATAATTTTAAAATTAGGTCTTAGTCATTTAGTGAGCCTATATCTCTGGACTGTGTAGTTCACAAGTGTTTCTCAGTAACCCCTCCTACCCTTCATAGGTGGAATAGGATGGTGAGGGTGAGCTGGAATTTGGTATTTTTCAGTTTGTTTTTAGGATAGAGTGATGTTTTCAAAGCTTCTTAAATGGCAGCTGGGCCCAAAGCAAGGATTTTTATTCCCCTTGACTGGCATTGAGTCTTATTCTGTAATAATGTCATAGAAGACCACAGTGGAAACCTGAATTCCCATTCCCCACTGGCAGTAACAAAGTTTTTCTCTCCTCTGTTTCTGGGGCAATGTCAAAACAGTGCTAAAGAAGTTAGGCTTTTACTATTGCCCAACAGTAATGAATCTTCAAAAAATATGGGATCAGTAAAGCCCACATGATAAACCAGCACTACACTCTTCATCAGCAGTAACAAAAAGTCCTTTCCACCTCCAGTGTCAAAGGTACATTAGTAAGAAATCTTGACTTCAACCTATAATTAACAGCAATGAGACAGCATTCTCCCTTCTCTTGCTGCAGTGGTGTCAACCAAAGCCAGTTAAAACAGAAGATTCAAGTAAGATTCAGAATCCCATAGCATAATACAACCTATCCAGGGTAGCACCTCTCATCATACTAAGAACCAGAAAAACCTCAATGTGTATAAAAATACACCAATGTACGCTAATATCTAGATGACAGAGGTGTTAAAATTCTGACAATAATTTTAAAGCAGCCATGATAAAATGTTTCAGTGCACAATTATAAATACACCAATAAAAATATTAAAAAGCCTCAGCAAAAAAACTAAAAAGTTTCAGCAAAAAAAAAAAAAAAAAAAAAGATATGCAGAATTATCAAGTGGAAATTGCAGAACTAAAATTTGACTGAATTTTAAAACTGAAAACTGCAATAACCAAAAGGAAAGCTCAGTGTTTATTTAGTCTCAAGAGCAGAATGAAGGGGACAAATAAAGAATCAGTAAACTGCAAGGTAGAATACTGGAAATTGCCCGTATGGACAACAGAGAGTAAATAAACTAAATTTTAAAATGGACAGCACTTCATGGACTTTTGGAATGCTTTACAACTCTTAAAAGAAGAGGAGAAAGAAAGAGGCTTGAAAGAACTTGAAGAAATGACTGAAAACATCCCTAATTTGGCACAACACATAAACCTACAAATTCAAAAAGCCGAATGTACTCTAAAAAGAATAAACTAAAAGAAATCCACTAAGAACACATCACAACAAATGCTATGAAACACAAAGACAGAATAAAATCTTAAAGCAGTCAAAGTAAATGATACCTTACATATGGGAGAAAACAATTTCAATGACAACAGGATTTCTCATTAGAAAACATGGAGTCCAGAAACAAGTGGCACAATATTTTTCAAGTCCTAAAGGAAAAGAACTATCAAGCCAGGATTCAATAGGCAGCCAAAATATTATTCAGAAATAAGGGGGAAATCAACACATTCTCAAATAGAAGAAAACCAAAATAATTTGTTACCAGTACACTTACCATAAGAAATGTCTACAAGAAACTCCCCAAACAGAATGGAAATGATAGAATAAGAAATCCTAGAATATCAGGAAAGCAGAAAGAACATAGTAAACAAAAATATAGGTAAATACTATAGGTTTTTCCTCTCTTTGTCAGTGTTAAAGTTATTTTTGATGATCAAATCAAAAATTATAACACTATATGATGCAACTCTGAATACATACAGGAGGAAATATTTAATCCAACTATATGATATATGAGAAAGCGTTGAAGAACTTAAAGAAATATAAGCTTTCTATATGTCACTTAGACAGACAGCAGTAGATTACAATAATTTATATTTAAATAAGGTGATACCTGGAGCAACCACTAAAAAAAAAGCTATACTTAGAGATATACTAATAATCCTTTCAACAGATCCAAATGGAATTCTAAAAAATGTTAAAGTAGCCCCCCAACATGGCAGGAAAAGCAAAACAGATTACAAAGAATGAAAGAAAAAGACAGAAAATGAAATAAAATGGTACAATAACTACATTAAATGTAAGAGATATAAATATATCAATCATAGACAGAGATTGGCACAATGGATTGAAACTATAACCAAACTTTATGCTGTTTACAAGAATATCACTTCAAATGTGACATATGCAGATTAAAAATAAAAGAATGCAAAAAGATATATTAGGCAAACATTAATAAAATAAAGCAAAAGTAGCTATATTAACATTACATAAATTAGAATTTAATTTTTCATTTAAAAAACTTTAAATTATTGTGGATTCATAATAGCTGTACATATTTTGGGCATACATGTGATATTTTGATACAAGTATAAAGTATGCAAATAAACTTGACTTTAGAGGAGAGAAAATCACCAGAGAGGGACATTATATAACAAAAGGGTAATTTTACCAAAAAGATATATAAATATGTATGTGTCAAACATCAGAATTGCAAAATATGTGAAGTAAAATCTGATAGAACTAAAAGGAGAAAAAGATAAAAACTACAGCTATAGTTGGAGACATCAACACTCCTCTTTTAATAATTAATAGAAAAATTAAATAGAAAATCAGTAAAATGTGGAAAAGAACTCATAACACTATGAACGAATAGTATCTAAACTATAGATAGACAAATGGGATCTAATTAAAATTCAACGCTTCAGTACAGCAAAAGAATCAATCATTAGAGTGAACCGGCAACCAACAGAATGGGAAAAAATTTTTGCAATCTACCCATCTGACAAAGGGCTAATATCCAGAATCTACAAAGAACTAAAACAGATATACAAGAAAAAACAAACAACCTCATTCAAAAGTAGGTGAAGGATATGAACAGACACTTTTCAAAAGAAGACATATATGAGGCCAACAAACATTTAAAAATGCTCCTCATCACTGGTCATTAGAGAAATTGCTGGATGCAGTGGCTCACACCTGTAATCCCAGCACTTTGGGAGGCCAAGGTGGGTGGATTACCTGAGGTCAGGAGTTCAAGACCTTCTGGCCATCATGGTGAAACCCCATCTTTTTTTTTTTAAAAAAAAGAGAAATGCAAATCAAAACCACATTAAGATACCATCTCATGCCAGTTAGAATGGCGATCATTAAAAATTCTGGAGACAACAGATGCTGGAGAGGATGTGGAGAAATAGTAACACTTTTACACTGTTGGTGGGAGTGTAAATTAGTTCAATCATTGTGGAAGACAGTGTGGCGATTCCTCAAGGACCTAGAAACAGAAATTCCATTTGACCCAGCAATCCCATTATTGGCTATATACCCAAAGGATTATAAATCATTTTATTATAAAGACACATGCACATGTATGTTCATTGTGGCACTGTTTGCAATAGCAAAGACCTGGAACCAGCCCAAATGCCCAACAATGATAGACTGGACAAGGAAAATGTGGCACAAATACACCATGGAATATTATGAAGCCATAAAAAAGGATGAGTTCATGTCCTTTGTAGGGACATGGATGAATCTGGAAACCATCATTCTCAGAAAACTGACATAAGAACAGAAAATCAAACACTTCATGTTCTCACTCATAGGTGGGTGTTGAACAATGAGAACACATGGACACAGGGAGGGGAGCAGCACACACCTGGGTTTGTTGGGAGTGGCTAGGGGAGGGACAGAGTGGGGTAGGGAGGTTGGGGAGGGATAACATGGGAAAAAATGCCAGATATAGGTGATGGGAGGATGGAGGCAGCAAACAACATTGCCATATAAGTACCTATGCAACAACCCTGCATGATCTGCCCATGTACCCCACAACCTAAAGTACAATTTAAAAAAAAGAATCTAAAAACTGAAGAACAAAATAATCAAAAACAAGAAGAATGAAGAAAACAACACCAATAAAAAGAGTAATAAAATTAAAACAGAAAAGCAGTAGAGAAAAACAGTAAGTCATAAGACAAAGAATTGGCTCTTTGAAAATATCAATAAAAGTCACAAACACCCTTAGTAAGACTGATGAGAGAGAGAGAGAGAGAGAGAGAGAGAAAAGACAGAGAGATAAACACACAAATTATCAAAATCAGAAATGAAATAGGGGATGTCATTAGAGATTTTGTTGGCATTAGGATGATAATAAGGGAATAACTCAAATAGCTCTACATATATAAACTTAACAACTTAGATGAAAAGAACCAGTATGTCAGAAAACAATACAACTCAACAAATGTAAATAGAAAATTTTAATAGCCCTATAAATATTTAAAAAAGATCTTATAATTTTAAAATTCCCTAAAAAGCAATCTCCATGCCTAAATAATTTCGCTGGATAATTCCACTGAACTTTTAAAAAGAAATTAACACCAATTCAAAAGACCTTTTCTCAGAAAATGGAAGAGAAAGGAATATTTTCCATTTTATTCAACCAGCATTAATCTGACAACAGCATAAAAACAAACAAAAAACGCTTAGATCGAAATAGTTCATGGATAGACAGTATAATTTTTAAATGAATATCAACAAACACAAATCAGCAACATATAATAGGAATTATATCTATGACCAAGTGGGGTTTATTCCAGGGCTGGAAGTCTGGTTCAATATTCAAAAGTCAATTAATGCAATCCACTACATTAAAAGGCTAAAACCAAAAATCACATCATATCAATCAATGTAGGAAACATATTTGACGTGATTAAACTGACATTCAAGACTAAAAAAATAATCTCTCAGCAAAATAGAAATAGAGGATATCTTCCTTAATTTGACAAAGAACATCTACCAAAAGCCTGGAGGGTACCCTACAGTTAGTGGTGAAAGACAGAATGCTTTCCTTCTAAGATCGGGAACAAGGCAATTGTGTTTCTTGCCTTGCAAACTGATTTCAATATTTATGTATTCTTAGTAATCAAGACAGTAGGTGATTGGCAGAAGGAGAGATACATGCATCAAGGGAACAGATTGAAGAACCAAGAAACAGACCCATACAATATGACCAATTAATTTTTCACCAAGATGTAAAAATAATTTAATGGAGGAAACATAGCCTTTCAGAGAAAGTGGACATCCTTGACAAAAAAATTAATCTCAACCTGTCTCATATCTTATACAAACATTAGCTCAAAATGGATTACAGACTTAAATGTAAAACAGAAAATATATAAAACTTTTAGAAAAGAAAATGTAAAAGAAACTCTTTGGGATTTAGCAATAGGCAGAAATTCTTAAATCCAACACAAAACCACAGCCTATAAAAGAAAAATATTAATAAACTGGACTTAATCAAAATTTAAAACTTTTTAAAAAGTTCTTTTAAGAGGATGAAAATATTTGCAAGTCATAAATCTGACAAATGACTAGTATCTAGACTAATAAAAACTCTTAAAATTCAGCATTAAAGCAAGAAACAAAAAATCCAATTAGAACAAGACAAAAGATATAAACAGATATTTCACTAAAGAGGATAGATTGATGACAAGTGAGCATACAAAAAGCTATTTAACATCATTATCCATTAGGGAAGTGCAAGTTAAAACCACAATGAGCTACCCCTTAATTTGTCAGAATGGCTAAAATTACAAATGCTGCTGAGGAAGTGAAGAAACTGGGTTGCATACTCATTGCGTGTAGGAAAGTAAAGTAATATAGCCATTCTACAAAACAGTTTTGTAGTTTCTCAACAAACTAAACATTCAGCTCCCATCAATTGCACTTGGGTATTTATCCCAGAGAAATGAAGACTTATAGCCCTGCACCATATTATTTGTCAATTATATCTCAATAAAGCTAGGAAAAAATTTTAAAAAGGAAAATAAAAACGGAAACTTCTGACAAACCAAACCAAACCAAACATCCTGTATACAATGTTTATAGCAGCTTTACTCTTAAAAACCCCAGACTAAAGTATCTAGGTATCCTCCAATGAGCAAATGGCTAAACAAGCTGCAGTACATCCACACCGTGGAACACTGCTCAGCAATAAAAAGGAACAAACGACTGAGACTCACAACAGCCTGGATGACTGTCTGGAAAATTATGCTGTATGAAAAAAAAACAATCCCAAAAGCTTAGTTACTATGGTTTTGTTTATTTCACAATCTTGAAATGAGAAAATCATAGAAATAGAGAACAGATTAGTGCCTTTCAGAGATTGGTGGGAGAGTGGGGATGGGGAAAGTGGGTGTGGCTACAAAAGGACAACACCAGGGGTCTTTGTGGTGATGGAAATGTTGTGTATCTGACTGCATCAAGACTAATACTCTGGTATAATATTGTACTATAATTTTGGAAGATGTTATCCTTCAGGGAAATTGAGAATAGGGTACATGAAGGGTCTGTGTAATATTTCTTAAAACTGCATGTGAATCTACAACTACTCCCCCAAAAATAAGTTGAAAGTAAAATATATTGCATTGAACCATTTATCTTTTTGTCTTGTTTTGTTTTTGAGATGGATTTTTGCTCTTGTTACACAGGCTGGGGTGCAATGGGATGATTTTGACTCACTGCAACCTCTGCCTCCCAGGTTCGGGTGATTCTCCTGCCCCAGACTCCCACATAGCTGAGTTTACAGGCATACGCCCCCAGGTCCAGCTAATGTTTTTTGTTTTTTTTTGTATTTTTAGTAGACATGGGGTTTCACCATGTTGGCCAGGCTGGTCTTGAACTCCTGATCTCAGGTGATCGACCCACCTCTGCCTCCCAAAGTGTTGGCATTACAGGCGTGAACCACTACACCCGGCCCATTTATCTTTATTGATAAATATTTTGACATCCCTTAAATTTTGAGCCTAAGTACTTCACCAGCCTCATCTTGGTCTGAACGCTGATACTAAAGATTCAATGAGATCTCTAGCATTTAGGACACTATAAAAATACAAGCCAGTTTGCCTAATTTTTCTAATCCCAGCTTCTGAATCTGTAAAATGAGGATATTATCTACTACACAGGGTTATGATTGAAGTAGATATAGTATATGAAACCCCTGTATTAGTTTGCTATGGCTGCCATAATAAATGATACACAGCCTGGGTGGCTTAAACAGAAATATATTCCCTCACAACTCTGGGAGCTTTCTAGAGCCTTCATAAGGCTCATTTATGAAGAGCCTTCACCAATGTCAAGGTGGTGTTGTGCCAAACCCCAATAACTTCAGTTGGGAAGGAACCAGGTTCAAGAGGCTTAAGAAGAGACCCAGAGCCAGTAAATGAGACATGGCGTTTTGTTGGGTCTTACATACAGTTGAGTCCAGTGTCAGCAGGCTAGACAGGAGAATCAACTTACTTATAGCAATGTGGTCCAGTAGTGGCAGGCTGAACAACATTACTGCATGGCCCAGTGGCAGCAAACTCAACAGGAAAACACAGTCACCTCTGAATGTCATGCAGTTTATATCGAATTTGCACTTAACACCCTTTCCCTAATGATCTCCACCTAGGAACCTCATTTAACCCCAAACTCGGCCTCTCTCAATCCCCTGTATAGCTTGTGTTTCATGGGACAGGACTGGGGGCTTAGATGTTTATTAGAGACAAGAAATGAATCTTCAGATTGGCCGCTCCCAGATTCGATTGCTCAGAACACATATTAAAGCGTGTCTGCCACACAGGGTTATTCTAGAGGTCTGTTTAAATTATTGGTGTCAGGTGCATTTACCTTACAGGTGTCAGCAGGGTTGGTTTCTTCTGAGGCCTTTCACCTGGACTTGTAAATGGCTGTCTTCTGTGTCTTCACATTATTCTTGGGACCTCTCTTATGTTGTTTGTGTCCTAATCTCCTTTTCTTACAAGGAAATCAGACATATTATATTAGCCCCACTTTCTCTGACTTGATTTTACTGTAATTCTTCTTTAAAGGCCCTAAATAAAAAATAGCCATGTTCTGCAGTACTGGGAGTTAAAAACTTAAACATACAAATTTAGGGTGTGGGGAGTGGGGACACAATTTAGCCATACAGCTTCTAACATAGTATTTATTAAAATAATTTTACTTCTCATTTTCAAAATTATTTCCAAAGATAACCAAAACTCAAGGGCATGCCTTTTGGGACCAATCTAAAAATTAATTAATGAGCAAATATTACTCAATAAGAATGCCACATATAATTTTATTAAATGCTTACGATATGCTGGATAAGGTACACATTTTAATTACTTGGCTTTTAAGATATTTTCCAAGAAGCCTTTATAAAGGACATTTTTCACTGAAGGCGGCACTTTCCTAGAAGATACTGAAATGCACTGTTGAATTTCCTAAGTTACTCTAGCCAGCTGAAACAGATGAAAGACATGACTTTTGAATGACTCCAGTACTCTAGACTCTTACTGGACATAACGGAAGAAGCTGTTGTAACCCATGAACAATGGGACGCATTTCAACCAATTGTTCTGGACCCATCGACTCATTCTCTTCTATCCATAGTGCTAGTCCTCAAAGCTTCACTAGCATAACCACCGTTAACTCCTCCTCTCCAGCACTTAAACTCCCTTGATTTCTTTTTCTCTAGCTAGTAAATAACTAAGTGAATTTTTTAAATGGTATGTTTCTTTGTTAGCAAATTGACATCTATTTATTTTTTAAAAAAAATACTTTTTCTATTTATTTTTATTTAATTAAATTAATTTAATTTAATTTTATTTTTTCTATTTCTTTTTATTTTTTAAAAAATCTTTGTGATTTAATTTTACTCTTTGGTACTTGAAAGGCAAGTGCTATACTTCTCATTTTAGATATATGGAAAATGAGTTTGATTACGTTGGCTCTTAGACTTAAACTGAGGTCTGCAACTTCTAAGCCTAAAGCTCTCGCATTGACCCTGCACTGCATCTGTGTGCCCACTACTTCTAGGTGCTATGAGTAAGGCACACATTTATGAAACAAAGCCCTGATTTCTCAAGAGACGATTTTTACTTTTAAGTAAATAGGGATTAAAATAATAGCATGAGAGACAGTTCAAGAGAAACAAATTGCTAAAGAAAGAAAGAGATCAAAAGTACTGGGCCTTTTAGGTAGGAGAACCAGGGTAAAGATAGACATCTCAGGCAGGGAAGTGGAAGGTTAATTGACAAGAGAGTGCACTAATGCTCCTTTATCAGAAGTTCATAAGACAGAACAGAAAAGAGAAGTCAGGCATAGCTGCAGTTAGTGTAAAGAGTTTGTATTTTATTCTCCATTCTAATATACCTGGAGACTGGGCCATACTAATCTCAGTAACAGGAGCTGACACGACAGTAGTCCTCAAAACTGGCAGAGAAAGGAGGTTTATAAATGTCAATAGATTCCCTGCTACAAGTCATGGGGAACTATTGGAGATTTTTGAACAGGGAGTGGTGTATAGTGACACTGGTGCTTTTAAAAGATTAAAATGGAAGATGAATGAAAGAGGACAATAAGAGAAGGGATGGGAAAAGTGACTGCTTATTTTAATCAAGCTCAAAATTTGTCATTGTTCGGATAGTTTAAAGAACAAGAGGCTGAAGTTAGAAGTGCTGAACTGAATTGATAGAAGGAAATCCTCTGATCGAATGTTAGCATAAGAACGGAGAAACTGGGGCTACTTATGCCCAGCTCTGTCCTCAGAGCCCAGGCTAGTTCCCTGGTATTCAATTTTGCACTTAAGAATCACCTGGGGAACTTTTAAAATATCCATGCCTGCAGCCACCACCAGATGTCCAGGTATAATCGGTCTGGAAGTGGGGGCTTGGACATCAGGATTTTTAGAAAATTTTCTGGTAATTCTAATAGACAGCCATAGCTGAGTGCCATATCCTAGTAACTTAAATTCCTGTGATCACAATTCCCTGCCGCACACACAACTACTCACACTCTTCACCCCTCTCTAAAGGCACTAAGTCCTTCTAAATTTTTGTGCCATTTTTCACTCTGCCCTTTGCCACTCAGATTTCATCCAGTGAATTCACACTTACTATCTTTGTGACCCACATCAAATCCATTTTTTTTTTTTTTGGTGATATCAACCCTCTCTTCTCAGAAAGTTAATTCCTCCCTATTTGATGTCTCCACAACGCACAGCTGACTTGTTTCTCATTTCTCACTGCACTTTCCCCCTGGATTATGTGTTTGTTGAAGGCAAGAAACAGTTCATTTCTTTTAGCAGCTTTATTGCTTGGCACATAGTAAATGATTAATATATGTTTGATTGAACTACAATTATGTGAGAAAAATACAGGGTGATTTCTAAGCATTATGTTGAAGTCACATTCAAACATTTTTTAAAAAGCATCCTTTGTGTTATGTGTATAAATTAAGACACAGAACTGAGGACTGAGAGTCCTATTTTCCTCTTTTCTGATCTGGGCAGTTATTTGGTTTCTCTGAGAGTTTCATCACCTTTGAAATGAGGGAGTTGTTTCAGATGATTTTGAAAGCAATTCATAGCTCGTAGAATGTAGAATGTTCAAATAGCCTAATGGAGTGTGAAGAAGACTTGTAACTTCATGTTTGCAAACTATGTATATACTAAATACATGTTAATCATGTTGATGCATATTTTCATGGACTGAAACTTTCTCTGAAGCCCAGAAAATCAAAACATTTGCTGACCTACCTGCTCATCCTTTGCTAAGCATATATCACTGAGTGGATGACCACCAAATGTCACACAGGGATGATGATGTTATAGGTGTCTGCCTCTTTTATTGATCATTTATCCTTAAGCTGTCATGGCACAGACATATGTTGCATTAATGCTAATAGTGTTTGTTTGACAAGCAACATTGATTTGCCCTGCATTACTCTAAAAAGATGAGTGGCAGGTAAAGTGAAATGAATTTTAGAGGACTATGTTATTTTTTAGAAATGAATACAGAATCTGTACCCTGGAAGAAAAAATTCGCATTTTGGGAATCAAATTATGTATCACTTGTTGAACACCTTTTATGTGCCATGGATTATACTTTATGTTGTCTCATGTGTACCATTTAATACTTGTTAACATGGCAAGATAGGTTTATTACATACCTTTAAATTTTATTATGAAAAAGTTAAAACTTCTAAAAATTTTGGTGGTATAGTGCAATGAGCATCCATATACTTATTAACTAGATTTAACATTTTGACATTTACTTTATCTAAGTTTTTAAAAATAAGTTATAGACATCCTAGCATTTTACCCCAAATTCTTCAGTATGCATCACTAAAACATAAGCAGTTTCAAAATAACAATTACTAATACCATTATAGCACCAAAGGATAGCAACAATTTTTTAATATTATCTAATATCAATTTCACATTAAAATGTTCCCAGTTGAACACAGATTATGTGGCATATTAAAAAATATATATTGTTCAAACTAAGATCAAATACAGTAACCTGCATTTCACTTGGTAGTATTTATGAGTTTTTTGTTTGTTTTGTTTATTTGTTTGCTTTTGAGATAAGATCTCACTCTGTCACCCATCTGGAGTGCAGTGGCAGAATCTCAGATCCCTGCAACCTCCACCCCCCAGGCTCCAGCGACCCTCCCACCTCAGCCTTCTGAGTAGCTGGGACTGCAAGCATGTGCCACCACATCTAGAGAATTTCTGCGTTTTTTGTAGAGACAGGGTTTCATCATGTTGCCCAGGCTGATCTTGAACTCCTGGACTCAAGAAATCCACCCACCTCAGCCCCACAAAAGTGCTGGGATTACAGATGTGAGCCACTGTGCCCAGCTGGTAGCATTTTTGTTAGCACACTTTTCTTCTAGGACAGTCCTACCTTTATCCTTTTCTTTTTCACAGCATTAAGTGTTCAAAGAGACCAGGAAACTTCCAGTTTTGGTTCTGACATTTAAAGGGCTTGGAAATCATAACTCCTGTCTTTGCAACATGAAAAAGGCTGAATAAACTGATAATTAATTACTAGTTTTGGACCTCTCAGAGAGTTGAGGTCTCAGGAAAAAACTACCACACCGAATTTGGAGACCTAAGCAAATCCAGAGAGCCTCAGCCAAGCTCTGTTTACCTGGAATAGTAGTTGCTGAGCAATACAGTGGTAGGAACATTTAAAGAGTAATTTTGATAAAATGGTGGAGGCTGAATAGAAATAAGAATGAAAGTTAGACACTCTTGGAGGCCAGAGTTTAGGGGGATCCCAAAACTTTATCGAGTTTTACTTCCAAGAACCCTCCATGTTCTCACATTGAAGAACTGAGAAAGATCTTCCCGTGGTTCTCGCTGAGGAAACAGAGAGTAACCATTATGATAATTCTTCCAAAAGTCCTGCTCTCTAGAGGAAAATACTGCCTGTGGCTTACCCCAGCTGAAGAAAGGGCATCTGCTCTGCTGCAGTCCTCCCTAGGGTTCCTGTCTCACCCAAGGTGAGTGAAGTGATGGGAGGCAGAAAGAAACACCTGTGAAAGTTACAGCTCAGGGACACAGGCTCATTTAAAGATCAAAGTTTAATAATAAGATTATAGAATGCTTTCCTTCATCCAGACTCTACCAGCACATCCACAGGGTCCAGTATAATGTTGGATTATGACTGAAAGAGCTGTAAGATAAAGACTCTATCTAAGCCTTCCTAGACAACAAAGAAGCCTAAAGCAAGAAGATCAAGGCAAGAAGCCTCTGGAGCCTACAACTACATCATGCAGTACATGCAGCTCTGGCCAGAAAGATTTATTAAAGCAGAACCAAAACAAACCCAGCCCAACTATATGCCAGATTAATATTTTTGAAAATACACACAAAAGGTATTTACCTCAGTTCTTATTACCTGACAAATCATGGCAGGCTTTCAACAAGAATTACAGGGTGTGTTAGAACAAAAGCAAAGGCACAATCTTAGAGGCAAAGCAGACATCAGAACCAGACTCAGATACAACACACATTAGGATATTAGTATTATTAGGATATAACCAAATACCTGTGGTTAGTATATGAAGGGCTCTAATGGAAAAAAATGGGCAGCATGCAAGAATGATGGGTAATGTACATAGAAAAGCAAACTCTCTAAGAAAGAAATCAGAAGAATATGCTAGAAATAAAAATCTTTGTAACAGAAACACAGAATGTATTTGGTGGATTCTTCAGGAGAATGCATACAGCCAAAGAAGGAGTCAACAAACTTGATGGTATCAATAGAACTTACCAAAATGGAATTCAAAGAGAAAAGGAACAAGAAACAACAACAGTAAGATATCAGAGAGCTGTAGGGTGGAATCAAAGATATAACCCATACTTTATCAAAATATGAGAGGAAGAAAGCAGAAATGGAGTGAAGGAAATGTTTGAAATAATCATGGAGAATTTTCTAAAATTAATGACAGACAACAAATCACAGATCAAAGATACTCCAAGAAAAACAAGCAGAGTAAATGCCAAAAAATCCACACCCAGGCACATCATATTTAAAGGAGGAGAAAAAATGATGGAAAAAATTATATAAGAAGCCAGAGAATGAAACATCTTATTTATTATAGAGTAATAATTATAGTGAACTTCTTGTCAGAAAACATGTGAACAAAAAGAGAGTGTACTGAAATATGGAGAGGGTTGAAAAAAAAATAGCCAAACTGGAATTGTATTTCCAGAAAATTATCCTTGAATAGTAGAAAAGAAATAAAGACTTTCTTAGATAAATAAATAGTGAGGGAATTCATTACCAGCAGAAAATCATAAAAGAAATGTTTAAATTATTCAGGGTGAAGGAAAATGGCAAAGATTAGAAACTTAAATCCATATAAAGAAACAAAAAGCATCATAGAAGAATTAAGTACAAATAAATCTTTTATTTTTCTTATTTTTAGTTGATCTAAAATATAACTGTTTACAATAATAACAGTAAAAATCTATTAGGTGATTATAGCATATTTTATAAGTGAAATTCATGACTGCAATCTAATAAGTGATGGCAAGGAGAAATTAGGAATACTGTGTTATAGGGTGCAAGCGCTGTAGTGTCTTGAAGGTGGACATTGTAAATTGCAAAGACAAACCACTAAAAATTTTAAAAAGAAGTATAATTGTTGTCCAAGGAGAAATTATATAATGGAATCATAAAACACTCAACTACAGTCAGATAAGAAAGAAATAGAGGGAAAAAAATGAGATAAGCAAATATAAAGAAGTTGCACAAGGCCAATATTAATATAATTATACCAATAAACAATTTTTGTGTAAATTGCCTAGAGCACCAATTAAAAGAGATTTTCAGAGAGAATTAAATAAAACGAAACACAATTTCATATTGTCTACAAAATACATTTTAAATATAAAGATTCAGATAGGTTAAATGTAAAGAAACAGAGAAAGATATACTATACTAACATCAGTACAAAGAAAACTGGAGTAGCTATACTAATTTTTTATGACACCAACTTTAGAACAGGGAAAATTATCAAGAATAAAGAAGTTCATTATAGAATGACAAAGGAGTTAATCATCCAAAAAGACATAACAATCTTTAACAAGTACACGTATAACAACAGAACATAAAAATTTGCGTGGTAGAAATGAATAGTACTGCAAGAAGAAATAGACAGCACCATTATTGTACCTGGAGACTTCAACATATTCTTTCTATAATTGACAGATTAAGCAGGCAGGAAGTCAGTAATAATATAATTGGCCTGAACAACACTATCCATCAACTTGATCGAATTGACATTTGTAGAATACCCTATCCAATATGAGCAGATTATACTTTCTTGTCAAGTTCACATGGAACATTGACTAAGATGGAACACATTGTGGGCCTCAAATACCACATGAACAAATTTAAAGGTATTGAATTCATACAGAGTATGTTCTCATTCCACAGTGGAGTTAAATTGTAAATTAGTAACAGAAAAAAGCTAGAAAATAAAAAATATTTGAACATTAAACAACATACTTCTAATAATATGAGTCAAAAATAAGTCTTGAGAGAAATATAAAAACTCTTTGAACTAAATACAAATTAAAGCATTACTTAACAAACTGTGAGATTCAGCAGAAGCATTGCTTAGATGGAAATTTATAGCATTGAATACATTAGAAGAAAGAAAAATCTGAAAATATCTCTGAGTTTCTCTCACATAAGACTAAAAAAAAATTTAAGCCAAAAACAAGCAGAATAAAAAAAAAATTAGAGCAGAATTCAATGAAATTGAAACTAACAATACAATAAAGAGACTCAACAAAACCAGAAGCTGGTTTCTTGAAAACATAAATAAAATTGGTAAATTTGTAGCCAGTCTCATGATAAAAAAAGAGATACAAATAATCAGTTTTAGAAATGAAACAGGGGTCATTATCACTGATTTTATGAATACTCAGAGGCTAATAAAAAACTACTATGAACAACTTTGTGCCCACAAGTTTGATAACCTAGATGAAATAGGCCAAAGTCTTGAAAGACATAAACTATGAAACTCATACAAGAAGAAGTAGATAATTTGAATAACACCTGTATCTATTAAGGAAATGCAACCAGTAATGTAAACACTTTCCAAAAAGAAAGCACCAGGCCCAGATGAGCTCATTTATGAATTCTACAAAACGTTTGTGAGGAATCATATCAATTGTCTACAGTCTTTTCCAGAAAACAGAAGCAGAGATAATATTTTCTAATAAATTTTATAAAACTAGTATTACTCAAATAGCAAAATCAAAGATATTATAATAAAAAATGGACAAACATCTTCCATAAACACAAATGGAAAAATTATCAGCAAATAGGGATTAGTGACCAGGGTGTATGGGAGCTGTTGTTCCATGTGTATAAGGTGACAGTTATGCAAGGTGAGTGAGTTCCTGAGATCTGCTATATAACACATACCTATAGTAAACAATAGGTATTGTGTACTTAAAATTTTCAGACAATGGATCCAGGTTAAGTGTTCTTACCATAAAAAGGGAAGGAAGGAAGGAGGAAAAGAGAGAGAGAGAAAGGAAAGGAGGAAGGAAGAAATAAAGGAAGGAAGGAAGGAGGAAAAGAGAGAAAGGAAAGGAGGAAGGAAGGAAGGAAGGAAGAAGGGGGGGAGGGAAGGAAGAAGGAAGGAAGGGAAAAAATAGAAGGAAAGGAAAGGAAGAAAGGAAGAAAAAACTTTTAGAGGTGATGAATATAATGTCAAATGATATACATTAGTTACATGCAGTTTATTGGTACACCAATTATACCTCCATAAAGTTAGAAACAAATTAGCAATTGAAAACGATGTGTACAAGATGGATACATCATGACCAAGTAAAATTAATTTTATCTATGGAAGGCTGGTTCAACATTTGAAAATCAGTCAGTGTAATGCCTTGTATAAACAAACTAAATAAGAAAAAAATTATCATATCAATTTGCAGAAAAAAAATGCCTGGCAGTATTCAATACTAATTCCTAATAAGAACTTTCAGCCAATTAGAAATAGAGGAATTTCCCCAACTTGTTAAATGATCTCTACAGTAATATCATGCTTAGTGGTAAGAAACTGAATGCTTCCCTGTAATTTCAGAAATTTTATAGGAAACATACAGGATGTCCTCTCCCACCACTCTTCCTAAAGATAAAGTACAACAAAACAAGAAAAGAAAAATTATACAGATTGGGAAGGAAGAAATAAAATTGCCTTGGGTCATAGATATCATGACTGTGTAGAAAATCCCAAAGAATTCAGCAAAACAGCTTCCTGAAATTAATAACTGAGTATAACGAGATTACAAGATACGAGGTTAATATTCAAAGGTCAATTGCTTTCCTATATATCAGCAATGAACATGTGATATTTAAAATTAGGACCATAATACCATTTACAATAGTATCCAAGAGGTGAAATAAGATAAACCTCACAAAATATACACAGAAATCCTATGTGAAAAGTTACAAAACTGTAACAAAAGAAATTAAAGAAAACCTAAATGACAACAGAAATATTCCACGTTCATGAACTGGAAGACTCATTATTATTGAGATGTCAATTCTTCCCAACTTTATCTATACAGTCAACACAGTACCGATGAAATTAACAGCAGACTATTTTGTAGATATCAACAAAATGGTTCTAAAGTTTACATGGAAAGAAAAGACCTAAAATAGATAACGCAATACTGAGGAATTAAACAACGAAGGAAAGGGATAGTGAATGGCTGGAGCCAGATTTCTCACTGTTGGAATGGGTCTTTACAGATATTCAGGAAAGGAAGCTAGAATAACCATGCAGTAATGGGTTAGAGTTGGAGACATCAGTTTGAATTTAATGTTTAGCTTAATATAAACACAGATCTTTATAGAAAGGAGTATAGATAGGTGTATATACATAGATTAAAAAACTCACATACATTTCCTTGCTGTTAGCTAAGTGGGCCTAGAAGCAATGACATGATATGAGGAATCTTATCAATTGTCTACAGTCTTTTCCAGAAAATAGAAGCAGAGATAATATTTTCTAACAAATTTTATAAATTTATTAGAATTACTACTAGTTTTATAAAATTAAAGCATACGTACAGCCCAGATCTTGATTTCTAATGCCATTTCCCAAGGGTCTTTAGATAAATAGCTGATTTTTAAGACTGGGACAGGAAATATATAGGCTAAGTTTACAGCATCTTGTCATGCCAGAAATAAAAGAAATGCTAAAAAAAAATCCCACGTAGAGAAATGTCAAAGGGAAACAAGAATGAAATAAAGGAGTTCTCCATGGCCAAAGCTAGAATAATTTGAGCAACAAAATAAAGTAGTATTGGATCATAACCACTAATATAAATTAAGTATCTGTGAATCTATGATGATATAAATTATTAAGTAAAAATAAATTGGATAGGGTAGATAAATATCCCATGCAGAAGAATTGCAAATAATTCATGTAAATACTCTGCTCTCAAAGAGAAAAGGAATAACTCCCCACTCCTTCAGCACCATCTGTGCACAGTGACTTCTTTCCAAAGAACACAGTAGGGAAAGAAGAAGAAAGAACAACTTTACAAGGAAGGACTCTGACAAATACTACTTTATCCAGATGATCGAGATCAACATCAACAGTGATGTTTATGTGCAGAGCATGCACTCGATGTGTTGTGATGAAGATGGCACTTTACCTATGAGGTCTTCCTCCCCAAAACCCGAAAACCCAGCCTGATCATTAGAAAAACATTGAATTAATTCTAAAAAAGGGACATTCTACAAAATACCTGATCAGTACTCCTTAAATTGTCAAAACCATCAAACCCAGGAAAGTCTGTGAAACAGTCTACAGTCAAGATGAAATCTAAGAAAATAGAATGCCCAAGTGCAATGTGGCATCCTGATGGGATATTGGAACAGCAGAAGCACATTAGGTAAAAACAAAGGAAACCTGAATGCAATAGGTACTTTAATTAACAATAACATAATGTTACTGGTTCATTAATTATAATAATTGTACTATACCAGCATAAGGCACTAATAATACAAGAAACTGCATGGGGGTATGTGGGAATTGTCTATTATCTTTGCAAATTTTCTCTATATAAAAAAAATTAAAAATAAGGTTTGCTTAAAAAAAGAGAGAGGCATAGTTACTTCACAGAATGTTGCAAATTCTGATTTTTCTTCGAATTATTTCCTTTACATGTTTTTAAAAATATTCCTCTATTTCCTATGTTCTTAAGTGGAAGTTAGTTCTAAAGTCTTGATTAGATTCAGGTTAGATATTTTTGGCAAAAAATATTCATAGGTGGTGGTGTAAAAAGCACAGTGCAATGTCCCTCTTTGTTTCTTATGGTCTTTGTTGCTTTAAAGTCTGTTTTATCAGAGACAAAAATTGCAGCTTCTGTGTGTTTTTCTGTTGTTGTTTTCTCTCCATTTGGTTGGTAAATCTTCCTCCATCCTTCTGTTTTGGGTCTTTGTGTATCCTTGCAAGTGAGATGGGTCTAGATACAGCACACCAATGGGTTTTAGCTTTTTATCCAATTTACCTGTCTATGTTTTTTGATTTAGTCCATTTAAATTTAGGATTAATATTGATATATGTGAGTTTGATATTGCCATTTAATGCTAGCTGGCTGTTTTGCCCATTAGTTGATGTAGATTCTTCATTATGGTGATGTTCTTTACCTTTTGGTATGTTTTTGGAATGGCTAATACTGGTTGTTCCTTTCTATGTGTAGTGCTTCTTTCAGAAGCTCTTGTAAAGCAGGCCTGGTGGTGATGAAATCTCTGAGTACTTGCTTGTTCGCAAAAAATTTTATTTTTCCTTCACTTATGAAGCTTAGTTTGGCTGGATATGAAATTCTGGGTTGAAAGTTCTTTTCTTTAAGGACGTTGACTGTTGGCCCCCACTCTCTTCTGGCTTGTAGGGTTTCTGCTGAGAGATCTGCTGTGAGTCTGATGGGCTTCCCTTTGTGGGTAACCCGACCCTTCTCTTTGGCTGCCCTTAGCACAAAACATACATTTTTTTCAGTATCACATTACACCTATTTTAAAAGTGACCACATAATTGGAAGTAAATCACTCCTCAGCAATCGCACAGCATCTCACAGGTTTAAATAAAACATTGGTTGGCTGCTTGTTTGTTATTTTCATCCCTTATTCCTTCCTGTCTCCATTGTTAAGCACAATTATTGGCATAAAAGAGGTTTTTAATACCCATTTTTAGA
>PVKP010005664.1:0-87956 GCA_004027715.1 Plecturocebus donacophilus | reverse complement strand
TAGGCTATTTTTAGAAAGTCTATTTTTAGACAGGGGGTTTTTATAGGGAGTGAAACAGCTCAGTTGGTTGTGGGAGAGCAGGACTGCTATTGGGTAAGTTACAAGCCTTGACCTAGGACTTGGCTTGTTGTTGGTTGGAATTACTTGCCTGCTATTGGTTGTTAAAGCTCGACTGCTATTGGTTGTTAAAACTCGGCTGCTATTGGTTATTAAGGCTTAGCTGCTATTGGTTGTTAAAGCTTAGCTGCTATTGGTTGTTAAGAAGCTATGGTTGCAGCACCTTGTTTGCATACTGGGCTCTTTAAGAGAAAACCAGGCTGTGCGAGCAAGGGAGAAGGGAACATGTCCGAGCATGTCTGAGCTTGCTCGGGGCTTGTAAAAGGAAAAAAGGGCAGGGGGCTGCGTCCGAGCTCCCAGCAAGGCAACCGGCCTTACAATCACATTTCTTAGTTCAGGGCATATCACTTGTCCATGTGTGGCTAATCTTTCATTTATTTTTCAATTTGATTTTTATTCCATTTCTCCACTTCCATCAACCCCACAATCATTTTAACATATTTACTATTATCCTTTTATGTGTTTTTATAAAAATTCTTTTGTATGCATATGTTCAATTAATGCATACAAATGGTATTGTGCTATCTCATTTTCTTTCTTTCTTTTTAAAAGCACAATGTTTTATTTATTTCTATTTTTCGAGATAGTGTCTCACTATGTTACATCGTCTGGAGTGCAGTGGCTTTTCACAGGGATAATACCACTACTGATTAGCATAAGAGTTTTGACATACTCTGTTTTCAGCCCAGGCCAGTTCACTCCTTCTTAGGCAACCTCTTGCTCCCAGGAGTTCACCATATTGATGCTGAATTTAATGTGAAAACCTGATAGGCATAGCTCACTGCAGCCCAGAACCCTTAGTCTCAAGTGATCCTTCTGCCTCAGCTTCCTGAGTAGCTGGGACTGGGACTATAGGCATGCACCACCAGGCCTGGCTAAAAGCACATGTGTTTAAGATCCACCCAGGCAGGGAGTGGTGACTCATGCCTGTAATCCCAGCAATTTGGGAAGCCAAGGCAGATGGATCACCTGAGGTCAGCAGTTTGAAACCAACCTGGCCAACATGGCAAAACCCTGTCTCTACTAAAAATGCAAAAATTAGCCATGTGTGGTGGTGGGCACCTGTAATCCCAGCTACTCTGGAGGCTGAGGCAGGAGAATTACTTGAACCCGGGAGGTGGAGGTTGCAGTGAGCCGAGATTGTGTCACTGCACTCTAGCCTGGTCGACAGAGCAAGACTCCATCTCAAAAAACCAAGCCAAACCAAACCAAACCAAAACAAAACAAAAGATCCATCCAGATTTCTCTATATATGTCTAGTTTGCTGTTTCTATAATCTTCATAGAACTGCATGGTATAAATCCATCACATCTATATATCTAAACTTTCAGTAATAAGTATATTGCCTCTGAATCCCCATAAATCTCATTATTTTAACAATGTGAAATCAGAAGTTCTGAGATGCAAATTGTTTTGCTCAAGGTACATAACTGAAATTTCTTTTTCACTTTTTTGAGCATAAATTGCTTGATTATTGATCCAATAATAACCCTACTATATCCTGTTGCTTTTTTATGCATCCTTGATTGCAACTAATATCTGAAATAAAGCAGAAAAGTCTTTTTTCATTTTGAGCAAATAAAATACCTAGTATGTTATCAAAGACGCAGTGTCTAGAATACGGATTTAAATAGCCTTCATCTTGATTATCATGTTGGATCGAATGGTAGAGGCTTCTTTGAGCACTGTCAAGAACTGTGGGGCACATTTGGGCTCTTCAGCAGATTGTGCTATTATCATCGGTAGAAGTCTGTCCAAAGCTTGCGATAAGGAGTATTGGTTGTCTATCTTATTTGTGATCTTTCAGCTGAGCTAGAGAATGGATAAACAAGGTTGAAATACTCTTAATAAAGACCTCTGGAATTTGCAAATACAAGCCCAAATACAGTTGGTGAAGACACTTAATTTCTCTGTGTCTTTAGTAGCACATTTTCCATGACTTAGGAAATGAAGGTACTGCTATGATTTTGGATTACTTAAAGCTGGCTATTTAAACCAATTCCTTATACTCTCAAAGGTAATGTTTAATTCAGAGAAGGCACATTTGTTTAGAAATAAGTGTGAGATACTAATTATGTTAAAAATATAATAGCTGTCTATATGAATTGTTTTAGAAATAAAAACTTGCTCCAAATGTCATTGTAGGGCTCTTACAAAGAAATGTGGGGATGTTTGGGACTTTGATAACAAGTAAAGGACTAGAAGCTTTGTAGTGATGGTTTGGGGAGGTAATCCTCAGCAGGCAGTGTGAACAGAATCACTTAGAAATCGTGCAAAGATGAAGCACACATGGTAGATTAAGACATCAATGTATCTTTTTCTCAGGTCTGCACAAATCTAGATTCCAAGTTTGGGAAGGAGGGACTGGGAGGTCATCCAGTCCAGATTCTCTCCATGTTTAAAATATGTTTCAAAATGTTACCTGTTTTTGTTTGAACACATCTATTGATGGAGACCTCACTACTAAAAAGAGCTCATTTTCTTTTTAAAAAATTATTTGTTTTTTATTTTAACTTATTATTTTTAAATATTATTATTATTATTATTATTATTATTGAGACAGAATCTCACTCTTTCAACCATGCTGGTGTGCAGTGACACAATCGTGGCTCACTTCAGCCTTGACTTCTGGCTCAAGTAATTCTTCCTGCTTATCCTTCTGAATAGCTGGGACTACAGACACACACCACCATGCCCAGCTAATTTCTTATTTTTATTTTTAGTAGAGACAAGGTCTTACTATATGGCCTAGGCTTATCTTAAACTCCTAGGCTCAAGCAATCCTTCTGCTTCAGCCTCCCAAAGTGCTGGGATTACAGGCATGAGGCACTCTGTGTGGGTCCATTTTGTTTTTGGAAAGAATTGATTGATTGCAAGCTTTTCCTTAACAATTCTAAAGTCCACCTCTTGAGAACTCATTCACCAGTTCCATTATGTTATCTGGAAAAATCCAGGAGTTCTGTACCTGTGGAATAATAATGTCCTTCTCATAGCATCCACAACTGCATTGGTAGGAGGGTAAAGAGAGGGCTGTGGACCCCCATAGATCCCTACAGCTCACCATTTACAGCCTCAGTTGCTTCTAGACATTGCTGAAGGTCTCTGGGGTGGGTGGGTGGGAGCAAACCATTACCATGGAGAACAACTGCCCTAGACTCTGTTCCTCAGCCTCCTTTTCTCCATATATTTTTGTCTTTCATGATAAAATATTTTAAAAATTATCTTTACTTTTTGTCCTAATTTTTTCTCCTACAGATCTCTCTTAATCCCTTTTAGCCAAGGAGTCTGACCCTATTGCTCCTCTGAAGCTTCTCTTGTTAAGGTCACTATAGACCTTGCTGTTGCTAAATCCAATGTTCAATTTTTAGTCATTATCTTACCTGACCTATCAGAAGCATTTGACATTATTGATCACTTTCTCTTCATTAAATAAATGTTGTTACCTTGAAAGTTACCTTAGTCTTTATTTTTCTCCTATCTTATTGGCCACCCTTTGTCTCTCTTTATCATCCAACTCCTAAAACTTAGTAAGCCCAGTGCTCTGCGCTTGCACTTCTCTTTTCTGTCTGCATTATTCCTTATTGACTGTGTCCAGACTAAATGCTAATAATATCTAATACATTATTGACTTTATAGTTAGATATCCACCTGACTTATCATTTAAACTTTACACTCTCATCCAGCTTCTGCTCAGCACCTCAATTTGCAAATCTATCAGACATTCAAACTTGACATGTTCCAAAACAAACTTCCCATCATCCTACTCTTTCAATCTTCTCCTTCTGTAGTCTTTAACCAGTAAAAGGAAACTATTTTTTTAATGCATCAAGGTTTTCAATCTCAGAGTCTCTCTTTTTTTTTTTTTTTACATTCTTTTCCTATTTGAAAAGTGTTTTGCATTTACCTTAAAGCCATATCAGAAGTCTGGACCATTTTTGTGCACCTACAGCATTACCAGCTGGGTCCAAGCTACTATTATTCCTCCCCTCATTCCCAGATCATCGCATCATTCTCAAGCCAATGAGCATTCCTTCTTCTTCTCTTGCTCTGCTACCTCCCCCTGCTCTCTACAGTCAACACAGCCACTATCGAGGTGTATAAAACCACGTCAAAATGAGGCAATGTTGGTCAAAGTATACAAACTTGCATTTATAAGTTGAATGTGTCCTAGAGATCTAATGTACACCATGGTGACTATAGTTAATATTAATGTATTGTATACTTAATTTTGCTAAGAGAGTAGCTCGTAAGTATTCCTACAACACAGGAAAAGATAACTATGTGAGGCGATGGAAATGTTAATTAACTTGGCTTTGGTAATCATTTCACAATGTTTACATCTATCAAAACATCCAATTTTACATCTTGAACATATAGAGCTTTTATTTATCAGTTATACATCAATAAATGGTAAAATAAAATTAAAAAACCTATGAAGTTCCGTCATCTCACTTCTTAACTCCAAACCCGTCAGTGGCCTCATGTATTAATCTGGGTGAAAGTCAAACCCTTACCATGATGTAGAAGAACCCATCTCTTCCACCGTCTCTTTGTTTCTTCAGTATCCTCTTCGTGGTCCTGAAACATGACCTTCATGTTCCTGCATGGGGGATTTTGTGTTTTCTTTTTTATTGGCTCAGAATGTTCTTCCCCAAATATCTACATGGCTAACTCTCAGATATCCTTCCAAAGTTTACTTTTAAATGCCCTCCTCACTGAAGCCTATTTAAAATTGCACTCCCTGCTATGTCTGGTCCTCCCCTTCTTGACCCCTGCTTTAAATTTTCTTCTTGGCATCTATTGCTTTCCAATGTGCAATGTAGTGTACTGTTAGGCTTATTGTCTTTCCTCCCTCACTGGAATAATCTTCAGGGTGAAAAAAACTATACTTGCCTGCTTTGTTTACTTCATGACGACCAGTGCCTGAAAAGATAATACTCAGACAAAAAGTATTGTTTGAATGATTGACTGGAATCATAGAAAATAATTTCTTCTTTTTGATTAATTTAGAAGAAAAATCAGGGACAGAGCCTTTTCAGTTAGTCCTTTTTTTTCTTTTTGAGAAAGGGTCTGGCTCTGTTGCCCAGGCTGGAGTTCAGTGGCATGATCTCAGCTCACTGCAACCTCCACCTCCTGGCTTAAGCAATCCTCTTGCCTCAGCCTCCTGAGTAGCTGGGATCAAGGTGTGTGCCATCAAACCTGGCTCATTTTGCATTTTTGTAGAGATTGGCTTTCACCATGTTATCCAGGCTGATCTTGAACTCCTGAGCTCAAGCGATCCACCCACCTCAGCCTCCCAAAGTGCTGGGACTACAGGCTTGAGCCATGCTACTGGACCAACTGGTACACTTAAACCTGGTTTGTCATCTGCCTCAGTAGCAGAATAACTGAGTTAACTTTAAACTATACTAAGATGACTTTTAAATCTACACTGTAAAACTGAACATAATCCTAAACCCGTATGTGATCTCTACACCTAAATTTCTTTATGTTGTCTAAGTGAGTTCTGGACTAAAGTGTCTGTGTGTGCTGCTTTACAATAAACAGGTGAGAAAAATATTATGCAGAATCATCATTGGGGTAGGTGAAAGCTCAAGCCCCTGACTTAAATTTTCTTTATATGTAAAAGAAGATTTTAAAAATTTGAATAGGATTAATAATACATGATCATTATAATAAATTCCATTAACTCATAAAATATTAAGAATACAGTAAAGGTCACACTGAAATATTCACCATTAACATTTTGGTGACCATCTCTCCATTTGTTTCTTGACATAATATATGCAACATATTATTTTAAATAAATGGTATTATGTTCATGTTTTTATTGTACATACATTCTTAAATGACCTTTCCTCTCTTGCATTCTGTTTTTCCCCACCCGCTCATACTTCCTGAGAATAACAATGGGAGGTATATTTTCCATGCACAGCCTTTTCATGTTTATGTAGCCATGTACATATATAATGGTGTGCCCAGTTTGAATTTTCTCTGTGTTTATTCTTCTTGGTGCTCCTTGGTAATCCTGGATTTGTAATTTAATGCTTTAAAATAATCACACATATCATATTTTTGCCATTTTTTTCAATTATGTTTTTACTCCTTTATTACCTTTTCTTTTGGTCTGTCTACAATTACACATATGTTAAACCACTAAATGTTTTCTTCCAGGTCAGTGAGCTATTTTATTTTAATTTTTTGTGTTCTTCAGATTTAAAATTTTTAATATTTCTGTCTTCAAGTAATTGATCTTTTCTTCTGCAATCTTCAATCTAGCATTAAACCCACCCAGTGTTTTGTTATTGTTTTTCCAGATGTTGTTCTAGAGTTTATATTTGGTTCTTTTTTATAGTTTCCACTTCTCTGATTCAGTCTGTCTTTTCATTCATTATGTTCACATTTTTCTTCGACTTCTTCAACAGTAGTAGCTTTAAAGTTCTTGTTATCTACTTCCAACATCTGGTCCTCTTAAGATCTATTTCTATTTACTTTTTTTTCTATAATATTGGGCTGTATTTCTTTTTTTCTTTCCACATCTAATACATTTTTCATTAAATTTTGGATACTGTAAACGTTAGCTTGTAGGAACTCTGGGTTCTTTTGTGTTCCTCTGAAGAGTGATTAGTTTTGCCCTCATAGGCAGTTAAATTACTGGCTAACCATCTTGAATTTTTGGAGGCTTAATTCTACACTTTGTTAGAGCAACTTTGTTTCGTATTTCCCCTCAAGTCCTAAGAGGACACTCTTAGTTTTGGGATACAGCATTTACTTCTAAATGTGGTAATTATGGGATTTCAATGGAGGCCAAGGGTGTTTGTAAGTACTTCTAATTCAGTGTGATTTAAATTCCAAATTCTGTCTTCACTGCAGAGGTCAGCAGCTGAATTCTCCTATTTTTGCCTTCCAATTGTTGCTTTGTGCTAGACTCTTTGAAGCCTCCTCCCTGTATGTGTGGTTCAAGGGTTAGCCAAACTTTTCTCCATTCCTGGACTTTACTGTTTAATTTTCAGTTTCTCCCACAGCCTTAAATTTAGTCCCCTGATGCCTTAAGTTAAAAAGGCAGTGTGTGGTTTTCTGCCTGAGTTCTGGAGGCTGCATACCATGTGGCCTTAAAGCTTTAGAAGAAAAGCCATACATGATGGTCAGTTTTATGTGTCAACTGGCCAGGTTATAATGCCCAGTTATGCAGTTAAATACTAATGTAGGGTTTGCTGTGAAGGTGTTTCGTAGATGTGGTTAATATATTGGTTGACTTTAATTAAAGAAAATTGTTCTCTGTAATGTGAGTGGACCTCCTTTAGTCAATTGAAAAGCCTTAAGAGCAAAACTGAGGTTTCTCTGAAGCAGTGGAAATTTTGCCTTAAGACCACAGCATTGGCTTTTGCCTGAGAGTTTTCAGCCTGCTTCTATGCTTTGCAGATTTTACACTCACCAGCTCTCACAAACATATGAGCCAAGTCCTTGAAATATTACACACATGTATATTTAATTATTTATATGTAAATATACGTGTGTGTGTGTGTGTGTGTGTGTGTGTGTGTGTGTGTGTGTATCTTATGGGTTCTGCTTCTCAGGACAACCTGTTTGATACATCATGTAAACATATATCTGTCTCAGTTTTCTTTCTTTGAAAGATTTAATCTCCTCAGTTCCTGCCTGGTTTTGTCTTTTTTTTTTTTTTTTTTTACTTTAAATAGTTTTTATACATTTTTTTTTCCCAGAGCATGTAATTGTTAACTGCATCATGGTTAACCTGATACAAGCTACTTTGGCATTAAAAATTCTGATTATTATCAATAATATCAGGTTAACTGTCCATCCCTGAGATGAATTTAATTTGGCCATTACTGAAATACTTTATGCTACTTGTTTGGTTTGTAATATTTGCCTTAGAATTTTTACATTGAAGTTCAAAATTAAAGTTTGCCTTTAATTCTTATTTCATGTACCAATTTTGTCAGGTTTGAGAATAAAGAATATGCCAATTGACTAATATAAGGTAATGTGGTTTTCCCTTTTAAAAATAGGCTGGAAATGTTTGTTTAAAATTACTTTTTTTCTTTTTTGTGTGTTAGGTAGAACTTGCCTGTAAATGTGTCTTGACCTCACATTGTCATGTAGAAAAGATTAATGAGTGTTTCAATTAAAAAAAATAGTTATAGGACCATTTGTGTTTTCTATTTCTTTGTTAATAAGGGTTAGTAATCTATATTTTTCTCAGAATTTGCATCTTTTCTTTGTGCTTTATAATTTAGTGGCATGAAGTTTTTCATAATACTCACAGTCATTTTAATATCTGATATTTCTCTAGATATGCCTACCTAAAGGTACTCAGTATCCCTTACATCTCATTTTGCTGTTGTTGGTAATGATGGTGTTCTCTCTCTTCATATTGCGCAAATTTTTTTTTCTAGATCTTTCTCTTTAGCTTTTTGCTAGCCTCTCTTTCTCTTTAACTTTGCTGACCTCTGTTATTTTTTGTTTTCTATTTCATTAATGGTTACTTTTAAGTTTATTATATCCTTATTTAATCTTGGTTCATTTTTATTCTGATTTTTTTACACTTTTTAAGATGAAAGCATATTTCATCTTTAGCCTTTTTCTGGTCATATAAGAATTTAGGTCACAAATTTATTCTAAGTATTGTATTTTATAAGTTTTGATGTGTTTTTATTATGTGTTAGTCTTAAGTATTTATAAACTCTCCATAATAATCTTCTCCTTGACTCTTGAGTTAATAAAAAATGTTTCACTTTGTAATTTCAAAAGTAAGTTTTTAAAACAATGATTTTTTTCACTTACTGATTTCTGTTGAGTTACTTTTTAGTTAAGGAAGAACATATATGTTACCAGTTCTTTGCAGTTTGTTGAGATGTGTTTTATGGTCTAGTCTGTTGTGAATTTTAATAAATGTGCAACATGAATTTAAATAAAAAGTGCATTCTGTAATTATTGTTTGGTTTTTAGAGGGCAGCCCTCCATAATACACCTGTTTTTTCCATGAGAGTTCTCTGGCAGCATCAAGAAATAAAACAAACAGTTGATAGATGGTGTCCAACTTATTCCTTTTATTACTGATCAAGCTGATATTTTGACTGTGGCTTAAAGCATGGGCAAGTGAATATCTTAATACTGAACATTAGGCAGAGTGACCCATGTGGTTTCAGAGAGTGCTAGGCAGATGTGGCCTTCTCTCATAATGGATGGTAGCTGCTATGGTTAAATTATGGCATAGAGTGTTAGAGCAGATTATTAATTCTCTTAGTTCTAAGGAAGTTCCCTGAGAAGCTTAGTTCTAAGAAAAAGAGAAGGGGAAGGATTTGCCCATCTGTATGCCACATTTTTCTTTCTGTGCTGAACAATAAGATTAATCCTTTCTAGAAGAGTATGCTAGGATTGAAGAATGGCCAGAAACGTTACTCTAGTGAAATCCCCATCATATGAAAGGACATATCAGGTGTGTTCTTCTAACACTATTTTCTGTATTTTCATTAGATGAAGCTTGGTAAGTATAGTGTTTAGGTCTTCCAAATTTTCATTTCATGCCAGCTCAGCCAAACATGCAAAAGATGTGTGTATGTGTGTGTGTGTGTGTGCGTGCACGCACGTGTGCTAAAGTTTGTAATGTGTAGTGTAGGGTACAGCCCTACAGGCTCCTGTGAGCCCCTTTCTACAGGTGTGGAGATGAGAAACTGGGAAATAAAAGACACAAGACACTAAGAAAGAGAAAACAAGAGTTTGGGCCCAGGGGTCCACTGCCAACCAAAGCATGGAGTCCAGCAGCGGCCCCGAGTGCCTGGACACTCTGACTTTTATTGAGTACAAAGCAGGGGGCAGGGTAGGTAGGGTAAGGTAATGGTGGTCAGTAATAGAGTCAGGCAAATCCCGTGTCCTGGAGATAGGGGCCAAGTTCTTTCAAGTAGCTGAGGTGAGTAGAAAACCTAATGCATCAGCACTTTTCTCATATTTGTCAAGAAAGAACAAAGACATTAAGATTTATGTTACTATTACTGATTCTATCTTCTAAGAAAAAGAGGACCAGATGCAGAAGTGGAACATGAAAGTAGACATGGAACATGATCGCTAAAGCACAGCATCACATAGAGACAGTTAAGCTCCTGGATGTCTGCGGGCCTCCCTGACAGCCATCAGGCCTACCGCAAGAGCTTGGGGGAGCGGGGTTTTCTCTAACTCCCTCGAGGAAGGAGATGTCTAGGACATTTCAGACGTTCCCTTCCATAGCTGGCTAAACAGCGGGCACTTTCCCAGCGCTGGGGCTGCCACACAGCCAAGGCGCCCTCCAGCAACCCTTACACAGGTGTGACAGATGCCTTAAAGCATTTTGCCTTAGGGTCACCTCTTTCACAATGTCACCTTAGGTTCACACTTCGCGCTGAGAGGCATCAGTAAAAGATTATGCTGAGTATATATACGTGTGTGTGTGTGTGTGTATATATATATATATATATAATCTTAATGGTTATCTATGAATAACTAAGATCACCTATAAATAACTAAGATGACCTATGAATAACATTATCTATGAATAACTAGTATGGTTATATCTCTAGTTATTTTCTTCTTCATTATTTATATGGGAAAAGGCTGAGGCTCTGACTTCTGCCTCAGCACTTATGGGGTGTCACCCCCATAGTGTAGCATGTCATATTGCATAAGGCAAATGTTTTATCTTATAGACTTATGCCTTTTTATTCATAAAATACCTACCTTCTTTTCTAAAATAGTATTATTGTTTTCCTAATTAAAACACTAGTAGGTCTTTTTTAATTTCAGTTTTCTTTAATAATAAAAGCATTTCATGGCATATATCATCTTCTGAGCACAGCTTGTACCTTGCTTCATGTTCTACTTTTTGTTCTGTAGACAGTCTCTGACTTATGATGGTTTGACTTCAACTTTATGATGGTGTGAAAGAAACGTGCATTCAGTATAAGCTTCACACTTCAGAGTTTGATCTTTTCCTGGGCTAGGGATGTGTGATATGATAACTTCTTGTAACATTGGGCAGTGTCTGCAGCTCCCCGCAGGATCAGGAATGTGAGCAACGGAGACTGCAGTGTACTGTGTTGCCAGCTGATTTTGCCCAACTGTAGGCTAATTTCAGTGTTCTAAGCAGAGTAGGCAACAGGTTAGGTATATTAAACATATTTTTGAGACAACATTTTCAGGTTACAATGGATTTATTTGAATGTAACTCCATTGGAGGTTGAGAAATATCTGTGTATATAAATCAAATATAGGAAGGCTCTGAAAGGTAGAAAGAAGAATGCTGACTGGCTAGGGCCTTGGAGCCAGAGGAATGACATGGTGGTGGGTTTGCTGGATTTTCTTTTTGCCTTCTATATTCTAGACTTTTTGCTGGAGAAACTAGCAGCACAGAAATGCCAGTGAGCACAGAGGGAGAAAAAAAACCCCAAAAAACAAAAAAAAAAAAAACAAGAAAAGCTGGTTCTTCTAGCTAAAAGTCCAGGAAAGGGAAACCTAGGACAGAAAGGACTAGAAATGTAGATAATAGCTTCTCTATTTCTGCCAAATGCCACAGAAAAAACTGTGCCATCATTTCCATTAGACCAGTGAAGGTTGAGAGCCTTGCAAGGCTGTCATGAGATAGCTCAATACCCTCAGTGATACGGTGTTAGAGAAGACTACGCAGGGTGTTGGGACTTTATCCCCACCACATAGTCATGGGATATCCCCACTGTGGTGTCAGTGGTGACCATATGTGGGGTCTGGACTTCCACCCCTACCTGGCAGTGAGATGGCACCCCTCCCCCTCCTCACTGGGATGGCATCATAGGAGGCCAAGCAGAGTCAGGACCTTTGTCATTGTCCATTGGCAATAAGGCCACTGTCACCGTGTTATCAGTGTATACCACATGAGGTGCTAGAACCATCACACCTGCCTAGCAGTAACAGGGAACACCCCACCTCAGGCGTCAGTGAAGGCCAGGTGGGGAAGCTGTGCTTCCACCTCTAACTGGCAGTAAAAAGGTGGTGCACACCCTATTCTCTCATCAAAGAAGTATCAGGAAAAGGCATGTAAAACAAAAGGTTTAAATGAGATCTCTCCTCATAGCATAATACCAATATGTTCAGGTTTCAATAAAAAATTCCTTGTCATACCAAGAACCAGGAAGAGCTCAAAGTGAATACAGAAGGTAATCAAGATATGCCAGCACCAAGGTAACAGACATATTAGAATTCTCTCACAAAGACTTTAATGTGGTTATGCTAAAAGTTCTTCAATAAGCAATTACAAACCTGCTTGAAACAAAAATATTGAAAGCCTCCACAAAGAAACAAAGTCAAAGCAAAGAAATTGAGGATATAACAAGAGAAATATTTACAAAAAGAAATTTTAGAACTGAAAACATAATAACCAAAATAAAAAACACACACTGGATGTGCTCAACAGCATAATGGAGGAGACAGAAGATAGAATCAGTGAACTTGAAGACAGGACCCCAAATTACCCAATTTGAATAAAAAAGGGAAAATAGATTAAAAGCAAAACAACCATAAATATAGTCTCAGGGACATGTGGGAATATAACAAAATATCGAAGCTTCATGTCACTGGATTTCTGAAAGGAGAGGAGAAAGGACAGGACTGAAAAATGACTTGAATAAGTAATGGCAGAAAACTTGGCAAGGCACGTAAACCTACCTTTATGAGAAGCTGATCAAATCCAAAAGAGGATACACCTAAATAAATCTACATAAGACAATTCATAATTAGAGTTTTGAAAACTAAAGTTACAGGATTTTAAAATCTTGAAAGCAGCCACAGAAAGATGATACTTTAGCGACAGGGGAAATCACTATAAATTACAGCAGATTTCTCTTCAGAAATTATGTAGTCCATATGGAGATGGCACAATATTTTTCAAGTGATGAAAAGAATGAACCATCCACCGGCATCTGATACTGAGCAAAAATATTTTTCAGGAATGAAGAGGAAGTCAATGAGTTCTTAGATGAAGGAAAACAATTTGTTTCCAGCCAATCTATACCCAGAATGTATAGCTAAAGAAAGTTTTCTAAACAGAAATGAAATAGTAATAACTAAAATGGTATTCATTCCTAAACAGAAATGAAATGGTAGAAGAAGAAACCATGGAACATCAGGAAGAAAGAAAGAATATAATAAGCAAAATTCTGAGCAAATATGGCAGGCTAATAGCCTTTCCTTTTTTCCAGAGCTTTATAAATTACGTTTTGTGGTTGAAGCAGAAATGTAATACTGTTTGATGTGGTTCTAAATGTATGCAGAAGAAACATTTAAGACAATTGTATTATTGATGGAAGAAGGTAAAAGGACATAAAAGAGGTAAGTGTTTTATAGTTTATTGAAACTGGTAAAGTTATAATTAGACTATGAAATGTTATGTGCATATAATGTAATATTTAGAGCAACCACTAGAATGCCTATACAGAGATAACATTAAATGTTACATTTAATGTACTATACATACATTAAAAAGGAATTCTAAAAATGTTTAAGTAACATACGAGGTTAGGAAAAAGAAAACTGAGAAACTAAAAGCAGAGAGAACAAACAAAACAAAAAATAAAATGGCAGATGTAAACACTGACAGATATATCAATAATTAATTAAAAGAAATTGGCAGGGTAGATTAAAATACATGACTTGATCTGCTGTCTGTAAGAAATTCACATACCACATGCAGGTTGAAAATAAAAGGTAGGAATAGGAGATCAAAATTTTTGGCTTTCACGTATGAATGAGAACATGCAGTATTTATCTTTCTGTTCTTGTCCTATTTCACTTAACGTAATGTTCTCTGGGTTCATGCATATTGCTGCAAATGACAGAATTTTATTAGTTTTTATGGCTGAATAGTACTCAGTTGCCTGTCTCTACCATGTTTTCTTCATCCATTTATCTTATTGATGGACACTTAGGTTGATTCCGTGTCTTGGCTACTGTGAACAGTGCTGCAATAACATAGGAGTACAGATATCACTTCAACATATTGCTTCCCTTTCCTTTGGATATACAGTTGACCCTTAAACAATATGGAGGTTAAAGGTGCCAGCCCTTATGCAACTGAAAACTCACACATAGCTTTCAAATCCCCTGAAACTTAACTTTGCTGACCTATTGTTCACGAGAGCTTTACTGATAGCATAAACAATTGACTTAATACATATTTTGAGTTATATGTATTATATACAGTATTTTTACAATAAAGTCAGCTAGAGAAAAAATTATTAAGAAAATCATAAGGAAGAAAAATATATTTAGTATTCATTAAGTAGAAATGGAACATCATCAAGGTTTTCATCCTTGCCTCTTCACACTGGGTAGGTTGAGTAGGAGAAGGAAGAGGTGGGGTTGGTCCTGCTGTCTTGAAGGTGGCAGAGGTTGAAGAGGTGGAAGACGTAAAGGGCAGGCGGGGAGGGCAGGCATGCTTGGTGGTACTTAATGGAAATACATCATAATTTTTGTCTGACATTTTTGTTTTTTTCACTTCTCCAAAAGTGTTTCTATATGGTACCAATCCTGCTTTCATCATTTGGTTCAGTTTCAGTGCCCATATCATAGAAGGAAGCACATTATAAAAGAAGTAAAAAGCAGTCGTGAATAATAGAAACCCTCCTGTCAGATCATCTAATGTCAATTTGTTTTCTGGCACCGCCTCTTCTATGTCTTCTTCCACATCATCTGGTTCTGAATGAAAAGAGCTCATCTCCATTAAGTTGTCATCTGTTAATTCTTCTGCTGTGGTGTCTGTTAGCTCTTGAATATCTCTGAGATTCATTATCTTGAATCCCTTCATGCCCCACTTTGTGCTATATTCACAATCTCTATGATGATTTCCTTGATGGGCTGTGTTGTAAATCCTGCGAAGCCATGCACAACATCTTGACACAGTTATCTCCAGCAAGAATTTGTTGTTTCTGACTTGATGGCTTCCAAGGCTTTTTTTTGTAACAATGATGGTGTCTTTACTGGTTTAATACGTCCAGACTTCATGATGTTCTCTTCCATAGAGTTAACAATCCTTTCCATAGACTACCAAGTACAAATGAGCCTGATGACTCCCTGATCTAGAGGTTGAATTAGAGATACTGTATTTGGGGGCAATCAGGCCACTTCAGTGCCTTCAGTGCTAAACTCGTGGGGTTCTGGGTGGCAGGGGGCACTGTACAATATCAAAAGAACTTTAAAGGCAATCCCTTAATGACAGTGTGTTTCTTGACTTCAGAGAAAAATAATCGTTGGAACCACTTGAGAAAAAGTGTTCTTGTTGTCCAGGCCTTCTTGTACAACTGAAAGACTGGCAACTGGTGTTTATATTTTCCCTTCAAGGTTTGGGAGTTAGCAGCTTTATAGATAAGGGCAGTCTTGATCATAAACCTGACTACATTTGCACAAAGTGGTAGAATTTGTCTATCCCTTCCCCACCTTAAATCCTAGTGTTCACTTCTCTTCTTTAATAATAAGTGTCCTTTGTGGCCCCCCGCAGCCTCCCTCCACTAAATCATGTACTTTTGTCTGCTTTAAAAACTTGTTCAGGCAGATATTTTTTCTCTGTGATAATATCTTAATGGCATTTGGGAACTTATCTGCTGTCTCTTGGTCAGCAGGAACTGTTCTTCTGTTTTCTTGGCATTTTTAAAGCCTCTAAAAACCTCTTGTTAAAATTATCAAACTATCCTTTGCTGGCATTAATTTCTCCAGCTTTAGACCCTTCACCTTCCTATTGCTTTAACTTGTCATATAATGATTGTTTTCTTTTCCTCAAATCATAGTGGAGTCTATAGGTATGCCTTTCTTATAGCAATTCTACACCCACATAAAAGCTGCATTTTCAATATGAGATAAGAAAGTATTAATATTTCACAAAAAGTGCAAGGTTTTCATACCTGCTGGAATAGCTGCAGTGACAGCTTCACACTTTTTCTTTCCTTTCTTTCTCAATGGTCCTTACGGTGTATTCATTTGAAATGATGGGCAACTACAGCTGCAGACTTCAATCTACAGCATATATCAAGTAAATTAACTTTTTCTTCTAATGTTATTACTATTCTCTGCTTCTTGGAAGCACTTCTAGCATCAGTAGTGGCTCTTTGTATGGGTTTCATGGTGTTATTCAAAGTTTGTGATATTGCACTAAACACAATGAAAAATATGTGAGAACTGTGAGAGATCATTTTTTACTCTGCTATGTAATTTACTGAAGGGACAAACTGCTCACACAGAGATTATTAGTGTCACACGATGTTTTAAGCAGATACTCGCAATATTTGAGCTCACTACACTAGCAACAGGAGGTGGCCACAAAATTATTGCAGTAATACAATGTGTATTACAGTTAAGTTTATGTAGTTATGATTTAATACTGTGTTTTTATGTTTGTTTATGTTTCTCTTGATTTCTCATGGTATCTTGTATAGTCTTTAAGTGTTTGTGTATGGGTTTTGATACATTTTAATTATTTATCATAAATCTGTATATATTTTGTGGCAGTACATGATAAAAAAGACTAGTATCTACATGTATTTTATGCATTAATGAAATACCATTTTTTCTTAATTTGCTCAATATTTCTCAGCTATGTGGTTTCTCTGTAAGGTTTTTCAAATACTTACAAATCTCTAAAAAATTCTCCAATATATTTATTTTTAAAAATCTACATGTATGTGGCCCTGTGTAGTTCAAACCTCTGTTTTTTTTTTTTTTTTTTGGCTTAGAAAGTGATTTATTTAGAGAGAGAGAAACAGGAGAAGGAGACAGAAAGAAAGAGCTAACTCTCACACTGAGTGAGAGAATCCAGAAAGATGGAATCCAGGAGAGGAAACAGCTTCCACGAGAGTGTTAGGGAATAGAGAAAGATGGAGTTTAGGAGGGGAAGACAGGCTTCCACGAGAGTATGGAAGGGGCAAACCTCTGTTTTTTAAGGGTTATCTGTATATCTAGTAGTGGGATTGTTGGATCGTATGGCAGTTTTATTTTTAGTGTTTTTAGGAATCTCCATACTGGTTTCCATAATGGCTGTATTAACCTACATTCTCACCAACAGTGTATAAATGTTTCCTTTTTTTCCTTAACCAGCACTTGTTATTTTTTTGTCCTTTTGATAATAGCCATTCTAACTGGGGTGAGATTATATCTCACTGTGGTTTTGATTTGCATTTCCCTGGTGATTAGTAATGTTCAGCATTTTTATAGACTTGTTACCATTTGTATGCCTTCTTTTGAAAACTGTCTATTCAGATAATTTGCCTGTTAAAATTTTTCTTTGCTGTTGTGTTGAGTTCCTTGAATATTCTATATATTAATCTGTTGTCAGATTAATAGTTCACAGGTATTTTCTTTAGGTATAACTATAGGCTGGAAAGGTGGGGGGAAGAGGGGCTAGGAAGACATTGGTTGATGGATACACAATTACAGCTAGACAGGAAGAATAAGTTCTAGTGTTTTATAGCCCTTTAGAATAGTATGGTTAACAATAATCTATATTTTTCAATAGCTATAGGAGAGGATTTTGAATTTTCCCAACACAAAGAAATGATAAACGTTTGAGGTGATGGGCATGCTAATTATCATGATTTCACCACTATGCATTGTATATAGGTATCAAAATATCACACTATATCCCATAAATATATGCAATTATTTTGTGTCAAAAATAAAATGAGTAGAAGTAGATAAATCATGCAAATATTAATTGAAGGAAGGCAGAAGTGGCTATATTAATATAAGGTAAATTAGACTTTAGAGCACAGAATGTTATAAGAGCTAGAAAAGTACATTATTTTAAAAATATACTCTTAAATTTATATGCCCCAGACAACAGAGCTGCAAAATATGTGAAGCAAGAACTGATACAACCAAAAACAGAATTAGACAAATCCACAGTTATAATTGGAAACTTCAATATTCCTCTATCAACAACTCACAAAACAATAAGCAAATTAGCAGAGATATAGAGGAACTCAACACCACCATCAACCAACAGGATATAATCAACATTTATAGAAAACTACAGAACACGAATGAAAAAAATTAAAGAATATCTAAACTAATGGAGAGCTCTACTGTGTTCAAGAATTAGAAGACTCAACATAGTAAAAATTTTAATTCTCTTTAAATTGATATACAAGCTTAATGCAATTCTTATCAAAATTCCAGCAACCTTTTTTTAAGATATGACAATAGGATTCTAAAATTTGTATGGAAAACTAAAGGAACTATAATAACTAAAACAGTTATGTAAAAAGTAAAATGTGTAAAGGTAAATATATGGACAAATGTAAAAAGCAGTATTATAATAATTTTGTTAGTCCATTTTTAAAATTTATTTTCTATAGAATTTAAAAGAAAAACAAAGTAATTATATATTTATGCTTTGGGGCACACAATGTTTAAAAATGTAATTTGTTTGGGAGGCTGAGGTGGGTGGATCATTTTAGGTCAGGGTTCAAAACCACCCTGGCCAACATGGTGAAACTCTATCTCTACTAAAAATATAGAAATTAGCCAGGCCTGGTGGCATACTCCTATAATCCCAGCTACTTTGGAGGCTGAGGCAGAAGCTTTGCTTGAATCCAGGAAATGGAGGCTGCAGTTAGCTGAGATCATGCCACTGCACTCCAGCCTGAGTCACAGAGTGAGACTTCATCTCAAAAAAAAAAAAAAAAAAAAAGTAATTTGTGACATCGATATCGTAAAGAGGGGAGCAGAGCTTTACAGAAGTAGAGTTTTCATACGTAATTGTAGTTAAGTTGGTATTAATTAAAAATAGATAATTGTAACTATAAGATGTTATATGTAACCCCTGACTCACCACAAATAAAATATATAGAATACATACAATGTATACACTATATACAAAAATTAACTCAAAGTAGGTCAAAGATTTAAATATAAGAGCAGAACTATAGAACTCTGGTAAAGCCTTCATGACGTGTTCATGACATGAGATTTGGTGAGAATTTCTTGGATGTGACACAAACAGCATGGGTAACAAAAGAGAAAAATAGCTAATTTTGACTCAATTAAAATTAAAAACATTTGTGCATCAAAGGACACTATTAAGAGAGTGAAAAAGCAACACACAGAGTGGGAGGAAATATTTGCAAATAATACATCTGTTAAGTGACTAATAGGCAGAACACATAATGAATTGGTATAACTGAATCATAACAACAAAACCAATCAACCCAATTCAAAAATGGGCCAGTATATTGAATAGACGTTTTTCCAAAAAGATCTACAAATTTTCAATAAGCAAATGAAAAGATGATACACATCACTCGTCATTAGGGAAATGAAAATCAAAATTATATTTAGATACCACTTCATCTCCATTAGGATGGTTATCATATATATTTAAAACAGCCCCCAGAATGACAAGTGTTAGTGAGGAGGTGGAGAAATTAGAACACTTGTGCATTGCTGGTGGGAGTATAAAACGGTGCAGCTGCTGTGGGAAACCGTATGGTGGTTCCTCAAAAATGTAAACATAAAATTACCATGTGATCCAGCAATTCCAATTCTAGGTATATACTCAAAAAGAAAAAATGGCAGTAGGTACTCTAACAGATACTTGTACACCAATGTGTGTAGCAGCATCATTCACAATAGTCAACGATGGAAACAATCCAATTGTTCATCAATGTATGAATGGATAAACAAAATGTGGTACATATAGCCTATGCATACAATAGATATTTTTCATTTTTTCTTCTTTTGAGACAGAATCTCACTCTATTGCCCAGGTTGGAGTGCAGTGACACTATCTTAGCTCACTGCAACCTCCACCTCCTGGGTTCAAGTGACCCTCCTGCCCCAGCCTCCTGGGTAGCTGGAACTACAGGTGTGTGCCAGCATACCTGGCTAATTTCTATATTTTTAGGAGAGATGGGGTTTCACCATGTTAGCCAGGCTTGTCTTGAACTCCTGACCTCAGGTGATTCTCCCCACCTTAGCCTCCCAAAGTGCTGGGATTACAGGCATGAGCCACTGCGCCCAGCCAAATATTATTCATTCTTTTTTAAAAATGAAATTCTTTCACACAGAACAACATGGATAAAGCTCGAGGTTCACTAAGTGAACCAGACATGAAAGGACAAATATCATATTATATCACTTATAAGAAGTAACTTGAGAAGACAAAATCAGATGCAAAAAAAGTATAGAGGTTATCAGGGGCTGAGGGAATGATTTTATTTTTTAATGGGTGTAGAGTTTCTGTCTGGGTTGATGAAAGTGTTCTGGAAATGAACAGTGATGATGATTGTACAACTATCTGTGAATGTACTTAACGCCACTGAATTGTACATTTAAGATGGTTAAAATGGTAAGTTTTTATGTCATGTACATTTTACTATAATATAAAGCAAAATATTGGAAAAGTAACTCAGTCATATAGTTCTTCATATGCTTTTGCACCCGTTTTCTTTGATTCTCTGGGTTACAGCCCCTTGCCAGGCACTTCTAGATACCCTGGGTTTGTCCTGTCATAACACTGGTGCTGGTGAGCTGTAGTATTTGAGTATATTGTCCTCTTCACCAGCCTGCAAGTTTTTAGAAGGCAGGTTTTCTTTCTCTTGTTCACAGTTGTGTCCCAGGGTCTATTTTGGTGTCTAGCAAGCAGTAGATGCTCAAATATTTCTTGAAAGCATGAACCACTCACAGATGTGTAAAATGATAGAAGTCACAAATCTTGTGACTCTAATGCAAATCCTCGTTTATTGGAACAATTCGACATTTTCTAGTGATCTCTCTACTTCTAGTACAGTACTTCTATCATTTGAGCAGTATCTATCTATAGATATGAAAGGTAGCTTTGTTTTTATAGAAATAGCTTGTATGAGCCTGTCACTTTAAGTATTAATGGTATATTCCAGTACTGTCTTTGGAGGAGGTTTCTTCTTGCGTACCTGACATTGCCTTTCCGTCACTACCTATAAGATGACCTATAGAAATAGTAAGTCAGAGTTTCCTAGGCAAAAATGGAATTGACAGGTCGGTAGCAATACTCCTGAATAGACCAGAGATTTAATCACCAATTACAATATTCTTCTAGGAAAGTTTCTTCTTATCCTGCAGTGCAAAGAATGTCCAAGGAACTATAGTCAAAACTTAGGTCAGCTCAATACCAAAAACATGTGTATGTTTCCAAATCACAGTTTTGAAATACATTATTTTTAAACACTTGTCTATTTTGGCATTTTTGTGGGCTATAAAATGAAAATATAGCTGAGAAGCCTGAAGAATTCTGGCTCAGGTCCCAGAGAGGGAAAGGTGGCTTGAGAGGTGAATGTATTTGTTGTGCGAACACAGAATGTCGGGGGCAAACTACTGGGACAGCAGTTGAATAGAAAAAGCAAGACAGGTGGTGCTGTCTTGCTTATTCCCAGCAGAGGGTGCTTTCAGCCTATGTGAAGCCTCCTGGGTCCTCCCAGCATTCTTCAATCCTGCAGTTTTCTATTCTTGTTATTACTTTTAAGACTCCGCTTTGGTGGCCATAACCTTAGGGAAAAGCATCAAGATCTGAGGTTTGGCCAATGGTTCAAGGTTTATTGAGAAATGCTATGTTCACCTTCTCAGGCTGGAGGAAGCTCTCTCTAGTTGTAACCAAAGGCCTGGGGACAGGAACTAAAATGAACAAAAAAGTTTGCAAAGCAAACAACTCCACCTCTTCTCTCAGACCCAGCTTCCTGTTCTCTTTGAACAGTTGGCTTTCAAATAACACCTAGTTTCTGCAGTTTACAGAGATGTGGGAGCATGCGAGATTGTTTCAGTGTGGCTGGCTTGGAGAACAGACTAAATTATCTGAGCATGTGAGAGGATGACAGGTAAGAAAGACAGAAGAGTAATATATCTTTAATTCAGCAGCAAGCTAAGGGACATCTTTGTAGCTCACAGGAGAACCCTGGGAAATGCCAGATAGTCATGAATGCTAAAGCCTTTGGGATTTCTGCCAAGGAGAGGTGACCTACATGCTCCAGGCCATAACAATTTCACAGGCCACACCAAGAGTGACAGGTTGGCTTACACTGGAGGTTTTACACTTTGTATGCTTGAAGGCACTGTTTCAGCCACCTGCCCTTCCCAACACCCATTTTTGCCACCATCTCTACCCTCTGAGACATCTGAAGACAACTTTTAAACTTTCAGTGGTAGTATTCAACTACCCATATGAATGCAAAGGAGGAGGTTATGAAAAGTCCATGGTTTCTGTTATAGACAGTTGCTGGGAGTGTTAAATCATGAACTTCTTGCTTTAAAAGGTCAAGTCTCTTATTAACAGCAGGTTGAATGGGAATCAGGCCTTGTGGCTAAGCACTGGGGATAAAAGGGGGAAGGGAACATTTTGCCGAGTTCTTGAAACGTGCTAGGTGCTTTTTCTCCTCCGGCAACCCCACAGCCCAGTGACATCAGGATAATTGTCTTTCACCATGTAGTGAACTTAAGAAAGTTTAAGAACCCCATCCAAAGTCACAGTCAGGGTTAGGACCAGAATTGGACGCAGGTCTGTCTGCGAACAAATTTCTGATTCATTGCACTCATCGATACTGGGCTCCTTGAGATTTAAGGAGAGCAAAATCTTTCCATATGTGTAATGCCTTTTCCTCCCTAGGGAAAGTGCAGATCAACTTGGGAAACTGAAATGAAATTGTTATGTGGGAAAAATGGCCTATGAGAAATAGGTGCACTTGGGTCATAGCTTCTTTCTAGGTACCAAGTCTGAAGCCTGGGCTTGTTCCCCAGATTGCTTTCTTTGTGGGAAGATACAGACTGGGCCAGTATGGTCTCAGAGGTCTTTTAACCCGAGCCCAACCTGCAACATCTCTGAACCCCTTACAGAAGGCTCTGGGACTTCTGGGAAAAAAACCTGTCTTGAAGAGTCTGATTGGAGCTTTATTGCAGCCCCTAGGAAGGAGGATGCCTAGGGAAAAATAAGAAATCACTGGGTCTATAGAGCACAACATGCTGTATTCAAGTGTGTTGTACTGAGCAGCTTTTCCCAGCACAGATTCTGGGGACATGACTATGATGATGACGGCGGAGGGCTGGGTTAAATGAGGTACACATGGAGTGGACTTCAATTCATTCACATGAAGCCGGGTGATCTCCTGGAATGGAGTGAAGTGGTAACTGAAGAAAGCTGGGCAGGTGATGTGGAAGAGACAGAACCTAGGTGTTGGGAGAACTCCAGCTGGGAGGGCTGGCAGTTGGCCTCTGGGCAACCAGCAGTAGAGTTGCTCATTGTCCCTGAATTGACTCACAGGGTCCCACCGTGAGCCAAAGCTCCTCAATCATGGGAGGGAGGGTTTCTAACACCCTGTCCTTTTGCACAAAGAGAAGGTGAAACCATTCCTTCAGATACAATTCAGTTAAAGCCCCAGGATACAGTGGGACTTGTAACCTTTACGTCTTCTTGCCTTTAGTCATCCATTCTTCCCTCTTGGAGTGTTCTTCCCTTCTCCAATCATTGGGCAAGTCCCATTTATTTTCTAAATATCACTTGTCATCTCCCCTGTCATTCTTTCTCCTCACTATCAAACACAGTCTCTCAAATAAAATGTTGGTAAGTCAAAGCTGAGTTTCTTGCATGTCATGGGAGGAAGAACATGACGCTGATGGAGTTCTTATAGTGTCTTGGAGGAAGGAGCGCAAAGCCGGGCTAGGTCTAAGGCTGTGAAGTCTTGTTTGAGGTGGGCCCTTCAATGCAGAAGCTCGATTAGGATTGGGTAAAGATTATGAGTGGTGGACACAGAAGGGGAGGGTTTTGGCAGGAAGTTTGGGAGTGGTTTGCAGCATAAACCATCACTTGATGCTGTGTATTAAAAAGTTGAGCAAAAATGGATTTTTAAGAATGTTGAGTTTAGAATGTTCAGATAAAGATGCAAATCTTTTTCTTTCTGGGCAAGGGTTTCTTGGAATAATAAAGTCATGTCAAGTGAAGACACTGGAATAGCTAAATCACACAGCGATGTGCTTTGATTCTCACCAGCTATAGGAAAACCTTTTCCTCCATGAGAAACACAGCCATTTATTCAAATCCCACCACAGCACCCATCAAGGAGGGCTGTATCTCCGAGTCTCTCTACCTGTCCCTCATGTGGGCTCCTTGAGGACAGGGACAGAGCTGGCAAACATTCAAATGTATAAGCATTGACAATGTTCTAGAATAAATGAAGAAAACTTGTCCAAATGTGGCCCCATGCCAGACACAGGTTGCATTGCAGTTAACAGAGAAATCCTACCAAGAGGCTCAATTCTACCACTCCTGTCTTCGCTTCTGCTGTCCTAATCTTCCTCTCAAAGATGGGAGAAAAATGCGATCAATACAGAGGGAAGAAAAATATGAAACTACAAACCGTTGCATCTAGTCTTTAATCAGAAGTGTGGATATATATTTCTGACATGGGAAAAAGGTCAAAATTGGCATTTAAAAATGTGATGTAACTTAGATAACCTCCATGAAATGTTGGCAGCATGCCTTTTTCTTTTGAATCAGTACATGAATTCAAAGCCAGGTTACCGATCTGGCTACAGTATTATGGCAGCTTCATTTTCTTGCTTAATCTTCCAGAATCAATCAGAATTCAGCATCTGAGCTTTGCTACTATAATTGCCTGGGAGGGAACTGGGCCAAACTAATAAGAGTCACTTTATAATTTTTCTACCAGGCCGTCAGTGGTCACCAGGAAGAAAACTCGGCCGGGACTTAGAAGTCCTGCTTTACTTACCGTATCCATCTCGAGACAACACTTGGGAGGCATCTTCCAGCTGTTTCTTACCTACCTAGAATCTGCAGAGTATTGTAGTCCGTAGTTTTTCTACTAGAACAATCAGTGAAAGGATAAAAGAAGATAGGTTGGGGAGGAAGCTGAGGGCAAGATTACAGTAGTTCCAGATGATAAGAATGCCAATAACGCACTGTGATAGAATCACATTTGCATAACAGCCTTGTCAATAAAACCTCTTCCCTTCTCATTGAAAAAATTAAAAGGCGACAACCAGTTTACTCTTCCTATCAGTGACTTGTCTGGGTCTCTTCTCTCAGATGAAATCCAGTTGAGCAAATAGCAGGGGAGTCTTTTAAGGATGCAGAGTCCTGAGAAAGGGAAGGGGGAAGCAGGCATATGCCCTCCATGTTGGTCCACTGCTGGCCCAAAGGGCAGCTCAAGACTGAAGGTGATGCCTGTTAAATAAAAGGGCAGAATTTGTGGCTAGATGAGGACGAGCATTAGCTTAGGAAAGAGCAAAAAGGAACTGTTGGTATTGAGTAATAGCTATAAAGTAGCTAACGTTTACTGAGCTTATTGATATGCCATGTCATAGTCACACAATGGAATATCATACAGATGTGATCATGAAAGAACACAGACCTTCATGGCAACAAACTTGGAAGAAAAAAAGAAAGTCCTGGAAGACTAAGGTCATATTGTACCGCTTTATTAAAAACAACTGAAACTAAATAATATGTTGTTAAGCATATATTTTTATAAGAATAATTTGAGGAAATAGAAAATGATGAGCATATCTTTTAGAATAGCAATTATCTCTTGGGAAAGGAAGGGTGAGGAGATGAGGAGGAGCATGTAGGTTGATGGAAACTAGATGTTTTACTCACAAATACATACATAAAAGAGACCACCACACAGACTATTGATGGAAGCATGTCATGGACCACGGATTATCATTAATTTCAATTCTATATACCTTAGGCAAACACAGATACATACCCATAGATAACTATGAAACAAACAACGAAGCAGATGTGAAGCACTTACAGGGGCAGACTCTGGGCTCAGCATTTTCTGTCAGCTCATTTATTCTTGTGACCACTTTGTGAGGTTGGTAGTATGATAAGTTCCATTTTACACATGAGGCAGTTGGGCACAAAGAGGTTGAATCACTTGCCCAAGATCATTCAGACATCAAGTGGGAGAGCCAGGGTTTTAATTAGGTCGAGCAGCCAAGCCCTATTGTTCAGAATTCCTGGCTCAATTCCTTCCTGAACCTTGATAGGGCTTACTTCAGTCAGCACCTACTGCCTTAAAGCCCAGCATTTTACGCAGCACAGGTCAGTATGTCAGCGTGTACACAGCGTCCATCATCTCCCTTAGTCCGACAGTTACGACCTGTGGCCATGCCCAGGACAGTTGTGACAGGTTGTGTTTGTGCAGAAATGACCACTGATCAATTAGATGTGAATGCTCACCCTCCCCATGAGTTGTCTGGATAGTTTGCTGGTTGTTCTGTGAAGTGGTCTGTGATAAGAACTTGGCCTAGGAGTGGAAAGGGCTAAGTTCATCAGACTCGAGCTCCGGAATCTGGATTGTGGAGTACAGAGAAGGTGGTTCAGCAGATGGCTCATGCAGGGAAGGAGAGAGATGTCAGGAGAAACCACACAGGCCCTGACATAGACTTGGTTTCTGAATATAGTCATATCTCTGATTCGCTACATATGTGTATATACTACCCTTGCCTAATACATTATTCGTCTTAGTAAACAATGTAGAAAGACCAAGAAGAGAAGAATAATTATGAATGAGATATGATAAATTCCTTTTTTTACATAATATGTGCAAAAAGATGGATGCAAATGCACTCTCTATTCTTAAAAGAAAGGTTTCCTTTCAGCAACCCTGTCTTGGGGCCAACTTAGAGGCCACAGAGAAGGGCCTCTGGAGAGCCCAAGGAAGAAACTAGCATGAGGCATAAAATTAAGTTGAAAACCTCCTTTGACATTTAAGAAAAGTCAACAACCGTCTAAGTGATGAGAAAGACCAGAAATATAACTGGCTGAATGTCAATTTTAAAACTAGAAAGATAGCTGCTACTTTATCTCGCTGAGCAGGTGTTTCTGAGCAGTAAATAACTCACGGATGGTCTATTACACTTTAATGCTTGTGATAACAGCAAAGAGCATGTTGCCGCCCTCCTAAAAATACATATATATATAAAAACAAACAGCAATTTTCAACATTTATGCTTTGCACCATTTTCTTTTCACAGTTGTTTTATTGCATTATCTTTCACTATTATCTTGGCCACAAGACCCTTCTATACGAAGCTGATTTGCAATCGTGGGCAGAACAACCTAATGTAATTAACTATCTGGCAAGTGTACAATGATCATTTCCACATAAAAAAGATTCTCTCCTTGAATGAACACTCTCCAAATAAGGCACTGATTCCACTGCTTGTAAAACAGGGGATGAAATTTTAGTTAAAAAATTTTTTTTTGGTTGGAGGTTGGCGGGGGGAGGCATGATTTCTCTGCTTTTTTCATTTAGTTTAAACTCATCATCTTTGTGAGGTTTTTATTGAAATAGTAATTACGGTACTTCAAAGTGACTTTAAAAAAATATCCAGAAGAGAAAAATGAAGCAACGTAATTGGAAAAAGGGTAGACACGAAGAGATGTGCAATTTGAATCAGCCAGATGAGAGTTATTACCTAATAATGAGGCTTTGCACTCCTATTACACTGCCTTTTGTATCTGAGCCTTTAAAAACCATGAGCTAATGAAGCTCTCTGCCTCCCCTGTGACTGAGGTCGTTGTTGTCACTGTCTGATGAATGGAGGAAATAAGGCACCAGTAACAGGTGAACTTGGCTTTTCTTCAGTTTAATCCATTTATTAATGCCATGGTTTGGAATAAAACTCAGAAGCCTCCACTTCCAGGTTCTCCTGCTTATTTGTTTCCTTTTCCTTGAATGCCAAGGGTTCTTATTCCTTGCCCTGCACGATGTAGTCCCAAGGTGCAGAGCGAGAGCCACACAGCTGTGATGGAGCTGTGTTTACCAGCCCATATCAGTGAGGCTTCATGGACCTAGCAGTCAAGACCCAGTCTTCCTCTTGAAATGGGAAGGAGCGAGGGAGAGGGACAAAGCCACATGTAAAAGCCAGTTGTTAAATATTCAGGAGTTTGCCAGCTAGTTGTTAAACTTATGGTGGTTTGAAATCAGTGATGGTGGGAGTGTTTACACCACAGATATCAGCAGACACTACAAATCAGGGCTCCTCCGCCACAAAGCACGGTCACCAGCATCCCACTGAGAGTGAGTAAAGAGCTGACTGCTCCAGGGTGTCACATGAGTCCTTTAAAATGGCTTTTATCCTGCATGAGAAGCAGTGTTTTATAGTCACTGAGAAGGTGATAATGAAATAGAGGGAGAGAAAAAGTTTAGGAAGCTTTGGTTTATGCTGTAAGGGCCACTTAAATCTGAGGTTTGGACTACAATTAGGTGATTGTGGAAAAGTTGGTCATTGAAACCAAGAAACGAGTCTTTCCTTTCCTTGGGTGTTTGTCCTTGTTTCTAGGTCCTCTCCTGTCTCCATTTAGACCCCATTATTCAATCATTAATTCATTCAGCAAGGTAATGTTCATTCCTCCCTGAAGAGGTACTTTTAAGTGGGAGGGCTGGGAGAAGAGGACGAAATAATAAGCCAACACTTAATTTAACACTTTGCACAGACAATTTCTTATGCCCTTATGATTATTCAACTATTTAATCCTCAAATAACTTAATTAGGTGAATATTATTATTATCATCCTTATTTCATAGATAAGGAAACAGGTTCAGAGAGATTAATGTAATGTACCCCTAGGCTGGCAGTGCCTGGACAGGGCTCGTCTAATTAATATTTAGGCAATAACCTTCACATAGGCAACAGCCTGCTGACGAAGGCCATTCTGACGAAGAGGAAAACTGAATTAGAGTTCTGAAGACCTGTGTTCTAGTATTTTTTTTTTCTTTTTGCTCCTTACTTTAGCTCCTACAGACTGACTCTGTTTTCTGTTGCAAATGAAGATAATATCTGCTTTGTTTTCTTTATATGTCTTGGTGAGGACTGAAGACATGTGGAAAGCATTTTGGTTAATGGTGAATTATTTTGCAAATGTAAAACAAACCCTATTTTCTTACTACTTGAATTATGCCTGAATCTTTTTCTCTTACCCTTCCCCTTCCCTTTTCCCCATGGCCTCCATCAATCTAAGAGATTAATTTGTACTCCAAAGAAGGTGATCTTTTAAGTCATTTCCTTAAAACTTGCTAAGATCCTTGAACTGACACACTGTATTTTGTAGAAGTGCTGACTTGTCATACTGATGTCCATATTTATGCCTAATTTTGGGGAGAGAGGCCTCAGATCCTCAAAGCAAATACTTATTCATTACTCCTGCCGCTCTTTAGTTATACCCTCATATGTATGCACACATGCACACATCCACATACATGGAGTGCATCCATTTAAACTGCCATGGGAAATGCGGAGATAGACAAGACCAGCCATATGGAGAGTGACTCATGCGGCACTGATGGGAAAACTGCAAGTCATCACCTCCTCTGCTGCGCTGAGCTTGCCGCAGAGAGCAAGGTCACCTCAGCACATTCCATTGGTATCCACTGTGGCCCTGTCTCCTTCATTTCCTTTCTTTCCACCCACACACCCCTGCCTCTGTGCAGAGCGTCATAGACCTTATGCCTCATCTCTCCAACCTGCTTCCAAAGTCTAAACATCCACTTGTCCCGGGAGGAGAGCCAGGCTTGCACACTGTGCCGCCCATTCTGCCATCATGGCCATTACCAGCCCACTCTACAGAAAATGTGCCTCTCCCCACACCCAGGGCAGGCTGAGTCAGCTAGGGAAGCATGGCTGGAGGGGCAGAATCAGATTCAGCCAGCACAACAGGCTGCAACCAGTGACAGCCTCACCTGGGCACTTGGCTCTTGAGTTGCAGCTTCGGCTCTGCCTCTGATTTGCCACGTGATACTGGCTTAAAGAAGCTACACCCAAAAGATACTCTTTCCAAGTCTGCTGCAAAGAGGAACATGTTGATTAAGTCAACATTTTGCAAGTACTCACTAAGTGCCAGGCATTCTTCTAGATAATTTACAAGCTCTACTTTATTTAATCTTCCCATAACTCATAAGGTAACTACTCTTATCACTCCCATTTTATAGGGAAGAAAGCTGAAAAGCAGTTAGAATAAGAAACTTGTACGAGGTCACACTTTTAGTAAAACTGAAAAGCTGGAATTTGAACTCTGGGTATCTGACTCAGGAGTCCACATTCTCAAACACTTCTTATTTCTACCTTTCAAAAGTGACTTTTAAAATTATTTTCTGTCCAAATGATAACTAGAGGGTGGAATGTGGTAGGCAAAAGTCCTAAGAGGACCCCAGGATGTCCACCCGTTGGTGTTACTCTCCATATAACCTTATCCCCTTCAGTGTGGGTAGAACCTATAATTTGCTTCTGGCAATAGAATATGGCAAATGTGATGGGGTATCATGACCAGGATTTTGTTACATTATATGAGACTTGTCTTGGCAGACTAGAGTGAGAGAGACTCTTCTGCTGGCTGTGAAGAAGAAAACAGCCATGAACTGCCTATGGAGAAAGCCACGTGGTAGGGCACTTCTGGTGGACCTGAAGGCAGCCTCTAGCAACAGCCAGTGGGAATTGGAGGTCTTTAGTCCTATGCCTGCAAGGAAGTAAACTCTGCCAACGACCTAAATGAACCTGGAATTAGATTCTTTCCCAGTCAAACCTCCAGACGAGGATGCAATATGGCTGATACCTTGATCACGGCTCATGAGACCCTCAGCAGAGGACTCATCTAAGCCATGCTGAGATTCCTAAACCACAGAAACTGTAATATAATAACTATGTGCTGCCTTAAGCTGCGAAGTTTATGGCAATATGTTATGCAGCAATAGAAAACTAATACAGATTTAAAAATTTGCCCAGTATTATACCTTTAGTAAAATTAAAGAGCTGAGATTTGAATCCAGATGTGTCTGACACAGATTCCCCATTCTTAACCACTCCTCTGTTCTACCTCTTTCCCCATTCTCTCCAACCTCTTCTGGCCACTGCTTCATGGCAACCTTCTACTCTTGGTTGCTGAGCACCAATGATGTCTTATCATTCCTAGAGTTCACCTTGAAGGCATTGTCTCTGATGGTAGGATTTCAAAAGTATGAGGCTCCAGTTCACTATGTGTTAGAGATGACTCTAACACATGAATTAATATGATATCTAAAATGGGAGCCTGTCTCTGAATGAGAAGAAGTATGGAAAAAATATAAGATCAGCATACCACATTTGATTGACTGGAGTTTGGCACCCAAGTAAGCAAAATCTGAAGATGAAGGGAATGCCATTTTTGGAAAGGAGCACATTTCTCTTGCTGCTTTCCCCCTCCTCACTAAGCTTCAGAACTCCTCTGGTGATTTAGCCTTGACATTTTTAAAATTATTTTTTAAGGTTTAATAATATACCAAGATAGATACCCTGGGTCAGACGAGTAGCTGCCCCAGTCACGGCTGGTCATGTTTACCAAGGCTCTGTGCACTGCACCCAGACAAGGGAGCCGAAATAACCAGAGCTGCTACCTAGCTGATCTCCAAAAGAGCAAGATTTTAGGAACTATGAGAAAGCTGAAATCAAAGGACGATGGCCAATGAAACACTTTAGTAACTGCCAGAGATTTGTGTGTGCAGGCATATCACTGACAAATGAGGCCACCAGAAATGTGCCATTTGCTGATCGGTCTATCAGAAAGCTAATCAGAGGTGGCTCATAGACAGTATGGAAACCTGGGTTGACGGTGTCTCCAAAATGAGTTGTCTTTAGCTTCCCTATTATTTTGCATAATCCAAGCACCCAGCTGATTCATCCACATTTTTGCTTTCTACCCTACTTCTTTTATTCTTTCTGCATGACCCTTGGCCAATGAATTGTCTGAGTGCAGCTAATCATATATGTGCTGAAACCTGACGTGGGGGAGGGCATACTGATGTGTCCACAACCCTACTCTGGACAAAACAGGCAAGATCTTTTTTTTTTCTTTGACAGAGTCTTGCCCTGTTTCCCAGGCTGGAGTGCAGTTTTGCAATTGCCTCCTGGGTTCAAATGATGCTCCTGCTTCGGCCTCCTGAGTAGCTGGGATTACAGACATGCGCCACCATGCCCAGCTAACTTTTGTATTTTTAGTAGAGACGGCATTTCACCATGTTGGTCAGGCTGGTCTTGAACTCCTGACCTCAACTGGTCTGCCTGCCTCGACATCCTGAAGTACAGGTGAGAGCCATCTCATCCAGCCTCAAGATCTTAATTCTATAGGTTTGCATATATTGTGTATATACGCACACACATACATATACACATGCACACATACATGAATATATATGTGTGTATAATTATGTATGTGTGTGCGTATATACATGTATATCTATATGTATGCTACAGGATTGGCTGCAAGCCTTTGATAACAGAAAAATACTGTTTATATTCACATGGGGAAGGACTTGACTATCAGAACTGAGCTCTTCACAACATAATTACAACTTGCTGAGTGCTGCGGCTCTAGTGAACAATGAAGATGTAATCAGTGCACCTATTTATCCTTCTGGATTCCAGCTGCTGAAGCAATTTCTTTTTCACAGAACCTATAGTTTTGCGGCTCTTGTGAAAATCCACCGTTTCTCCCCTGAAATCCTGTGAAATGGAGCTCGCTAGAGGAAGCACTGTGAAAGCAGGCTGGTTCTTGCATCATCTCCATGAAATTAGGCAGATCATATTTTCAGCACTGGTATCCTGATTGCATGTTTGTTTAAAATGACAGTTGATGTTGTGTATCTCTTTCATTAGGGAAGCTCAACGATCTTGACATTATTAACTAACTGCAGTACTTGCTGCATATAAACACTAATCCGTAGAGACATCTCAGAGAGTACTTGAAGAAAAACAAGGCGCTTTGAGTGTGAGCAACCAACAGAAGGATCTTGGCCATATGTAGAATTTGACAGGTGTATTATCAGCCATGCACAAGCAAGTCATTTTCCACGACGCCTAAACACCAAGGTACTGAGGGCAAACATCAGCATCTGGGTTCGAGCACTTAATGGGGCCAGATCAGGTGAAGGGGAGACTGGGGACTCCTGGAGGAGGATGAAAGCCAGAGCAGAACGGATGGGCTTTCTTTTCTCCTTTTCTCTGAGCCCTGGCTGCACTAAGCACTGAATGCTAGATAACAAGGCAGATAGAAACAGAAATGATCCCTTTGTTTTCTAGATGTTTTAATTGAGCAGGCACACTGAAGTCCTGATTCTAAATGATCAGAATTTGGTGGGCTAGGATGGTAGTCCCCAACCCTACTGGAACCTGGGACCGGTTCTGTGGATGACAAGTTTTCCATAGATTTAGTTTGATTCTGTGAAGGAGTGCACAACCTAGAGCACTCCCATGCATCGTTCACAATAGGGTTCATGCTCCTGTGAGAACCTAGTGCAGCTGCTGATCCGACAGCAGGCAAAGGTCAGGCAGTTACACTCGCTGACAGACCACTCATCTCCTGCTGTGCAGCCCGGCTCCTGACAGGCCACAGACCCATAGGGGTTTGCAGCCCAGGGGGATTGAGGACTCCTGGGCTAGGAGACCTGGATATGATTTTGGTGTTTTCTCATCCACTGTTTTTAGGGTAGGTGTGCCCTATTTCCTCCTGTGGATACTGCCCCTCTAATACCAGGAAGGGCTGCGGCTGCATGGGAGGTGACTGGATGCTCCCCACCCATCATGAAAGGACTTTCTAATGGTGGAGGATTCTGGTGACACTCACTTATCTTCCTCAATGAGAGTCCTCTGTGGCTACTCCCTCCTGACCTGACCTTCCTCCCTGTCCCTCCCATGCTGCGCCTCTAAAAAGCTGCTTTGCTGATGGTGAGGGTATCCTAGCGAGGCTCTGCTCCTACTCAGTCCTGCCTTTCCATCTTCTTGCTCTACTTCTTCCTAGCCAGTCCCATTTGTCCCCTTCAGTTCCTGGGCTACACACTCCCCTCCCCCAACTCCACTTGCAGCGCTTCCCCGAGAAGCTCACAAGCCTGCTGGATCCTTAAGAAGGGGATCCAACGTTAGGTCTTTGTCAACACCATGTGGTCCACTGTGATTCCACACTGGTCTGTTTCTGGCACAAACCTCCAATCCCCAATATCATCCTGATTTTGGGAATGGAACAAACAGCCAGGTAATAATGACTCATGTGAGAAGAAAGTGATGGGGTAAAGGAGTAAAATTATTTTTAGGTCTATCAAAAAGGGGGAGCCATCTTTTTTTTTGCAGACAGTGGTACATTTTGCAGTGGTACATTCATGGCTTCCTGCAGCCTGGACCTTCCAGGCTCAAGGAATCCTCCCACTTCCCAGCTTCCTGAGTAGCTGGGGCTACAAGCACCTGCCACCACGCCCAGCCAATTCTGTTTATTTTTTGTAGAAACGGGATCTCACTATATTGCCCATGCTGTCTTGAACTCTGCAGTCAAGGGAATCTCCCACCTTGGCCTTCCAAAGTGCTGAGATTGCAGGAGTGAGCCACTGTACCTGGCAAGCAGGAGAAACCTTGATAGCTTCAAAATAATTGCTTTTACCTCCCTTTTCTCCTTTTCCTTGTCCCCATGGATGCCATTAATTTTGCTTTGTTGATCCTTATGCAGAATAGGAAATGGGAAGGTGGAGTGGGTATTCTTGGCCAAACCAAGAATACACCACATAGGGGCAGCAGACAGTTTATTATAAATGAATGGGCTAGCAATGGGGCAGGCAGATCTAAACGTCATGACTGTGACCTCCACTGATGGCTTCAACGTATATGTTACTGAACTGCTTAAAATACAAGTACAAAGTCAGCACAGGACTGGAAAGCTCAATTGCAGAAACCTTGCATTGCTTGATCAGTTCACTCTGGAAATAGTAGTAGGGCAACCATCTTTTCTGAGATGTCTGAGGTGGTCTCAGTTTGCCTCAGAGGTCCTAAGTTAATTATGAATAGCATTTCCTTTCACTTTCAAATGTATTCAGATTTGAGTGACGGGTGATATAGTCACCCTAACAAATTCTGTGGTGTCTTTAATTGGCCTAAATTCCAGATGAGACCAGTTGTGGGAGTGAACAGTGATGAGCAAGTGTCAACAAGAAAAATGATTTTTAAGACGGGTTTGAAAAGTGAGTTTGGCAATAAGAAAGGTTAAAAAAAAAAAGAAAGAAAGAAAAACAAACAAGCCCTGCCCCCCCACCCCACCAAGTATATATAACCAAAGCAAAAAAGCAGAGGTGGGAATGTGAGATAAACTAAGAGGTTCCAGAAAAGTAAACAAGCGAACATCCCCAGATATATTTGTGTCTGTAATTGGGAAAGAAGACTTCAATAGGCTGCTGGCCTTCGATGGAAAGGGTGTCATCGCTGGCACTGAGAGTTTGGATATGACAGTTTATTAATCTGGAACTTTTTATCCTTCTTAGACCCTTATCTACTAGTCTGTCCTCGGGGTCTTTATAGGTGGAGGGTCAGCCAGGTCTCTTGCCAAGGGAAGTGACGATCTATTCTTTTAGTTTCCCAAAGTGCTCATGTGGGAATTGTTAATTTTTGAAGCATGAGAGTTGATCCGGTGTTTGATCACACATGGGACACCCACCATCTGCCATAGGCCCTTTGCCCTTCTGGAAAATTACTGAACCACAGTATATTAAAACGATACACAAACAAAAATCAATTGCTTGAGATTCCAAGTCTGACCACAGAGTCAATAAGAATGACAAGGATAAATTTGTTCTTCCCTTAAATGCTCTTACAATACAAATAGAGTGAAACTCAAGCATGGAGACAGGTGTAGAGAAACACTTGAAGACTGGGGAATGCAGAAGAAGTAGGAGAATCCAAAAGAAGATGATAGGGTCAAGGACAGAAAATAAATAGAAGAAGAAAGTAGACATGAGGAAAATCACCAGAAAAAGGCTCCAAAGTCCTCTTCTTCCTTGAAAATTGTATATGCTCTTACTATTTTTCTGTAACTTTTTCAGGTATCTCAAGAGTGAAATAGGAAATAGTGTGAATAGCTCTGTGATGCTTGCCAGACGTTGGGAGGTGGGGAGATGATTTTCCTATAGAAAATGGTGCAGAATCAGCAGGTTTAGGCAAAGTAATGATGATGCTGTGAATGGTAAGAATGCAATAATAGCTAATTCTTCTTGAGCTCTTAAAATCTGAAGTGCATGATGTTTATTAATTCATTTAATTTTTATAGCTACTGTTTAAGGTAGGCTATATTAATATTTTTATTTAAAAAATGGTGAAACTAACACACAAAGCAGCCAAGTTACTTGCCCCCAAATCTGCCATGCACTGGTCACACAATGTACATGGCATAAGATAGGATAAGAATGACCTACTTAACTTCAACAAATCTTCCTGTAATCTGGTGCCCTGGTTTTGCTCTCAACCAGTACATGGCAGGTTTCGAATTTAAGGCAATTGATTAGAAATGGAGATGAAAGGAAGTTTTTGGCTGTATCCAAGATTCAGTGAACATAGTGAAGGATATTCAGGAAAATTTCCAGAGCCTAAATACACAAACAAAAGCACCTTAATCTCACATACTTATGCAAGAAAGAAAATCAGATGCTCATGGTTGTGGGTGAGGTAAATGGGCATGTAGATCTAAGTCCTCCAAAATATGTTTGTAGCTAATTCAATCTAACCCTTAATATGCATTATTTATATGTGTAATAACTAAACATTAGATTATTATTGTAGCCTTTTTATAAGCATGCTTGCCTGATATTTTGGTGTGGAGGTTGGGGATGTGGAAGATAGATCAGACACTGAGTAATATTTTATGAAACTAATTACCTGGAAAAGGTTTGTGAAAGACAACATAAGTGATGAGGACTCATAAGGAATAGAATGTGTCTTACAGAATGAAGGAAATTCACCCAAGCTGGCAACAAGATCATAGAGCAAAACCAGGCACCAGATTACAGAGACATTTGTTGAAGTTAAGTAGATCATTCTTATTCTGATTTCTACTGCCTTTGTTTATCATGTGTAGGGCAATTTTGCTTAACAATTTCTTCTCTCAAGGAGTTTATATTTTAGCTGGAAAGACTAGATCTACATAAAAAGGTATTTGCTAATGTTCAACCCAGGTAGACTGCAGCCTTGGTGAGGTTGAAGACTGTATCATTGCAAGTAAAAGGAAATAAGCTAAAAATGGCTTAATCAAGAAGATGTTTATCTCACAGAGCAAGGACTTCAGAGATAGGGTATGGTCACATTGACTAATTCACTGGTTCGAAGTTATGTGCAAGCTGCGGGATTCACTTCCCTACGATTGTCTTGGCTTTCTCCTCATGGTTTCATGACCACTCTTGCTGTTCCAGAAGTCCCAGATGGTGTCAGTGTCTAGATTCATAAAAGGAATGCCTTTCCATTTCTAAGAATAAGTGAGACCCTCCAAGAAGTCTCTCAACACATCAATCATAGGCCAAAGTTGCCGCATACACTCAGGAATAAACCAATAGCTTATAAAAACAGTGGCAGGCCAAACTGCCAGCACCCTGGCATGAATGAAGGGAGTGGCATCTAATTCCGCTGGTAGCCATCGTATTATTCACTGACGCCTGCCCACAGTAAAGAAGAGTGCCAGTTTCACTTAAAAATGTCCTTGATGGAGCAATAAAAGTTACTAATTTCATTAAATCTTGGCCCATCAATTCATGTCTTTTTAATATACTACGTGACAAACTGGTAGGTACACCCAAGGCACTTCTGTTGCATTCTGAAGTACGATCGTTGTCTGGTTGTCTTGAGGCAAAATGCATGTGTGCTTACGTGAGTTATACACTGAAGTATTTACTGTTTTCACACAACACCATTTTTTCTTGAAAGAACAAGGGAGAAACTGTGATTATTCAGACGTGGGTATTTGGCAGACATTTTCCCAAAAAATGAATGAAGTAACTCACTCCAAGGAAAACAAGCAACAGTGTTTGTTGACAATAATAAAATTGGAGTTTTCAAGTGAAAATTGGAATTTTGGAAAAACCTGTATCTGTGTCAGCTTGACAGTTTCTCTGTATTTAAAGATTTTTGTGATGAAATTAGTGGCAATGTTAACAAATGTAGTTATAAAAATTTTGTCTCAGAGTAAACATGTCAACATTTGGAAGATCTGAATAATTCAGTGAACCAATATTTTCCAAATGACCAAGGCATGCTGTTACAAAATCATGCATGAGTAAATGATCCATACAATGAACAAGATAAATAAATGGATTGTAGTGAAACATAATAGTAAAAGTTCATTGACTTGGTTTAAGATTCCACATTGCAACTAAGCTAAATTACCACTTGTCAAGTTTTGGAATATCAAAGAAGAATATCCACAATTATCTGAAAAGGAAATATTCCTCTTTCTCTTTTGCTCTCTCTTTTTAATTGCATACCTGTATAATTAAAGATGAGATTTTCTTCATACACTTCAACCCAAACAAGAATTGCAGCAGATTGAATGGCGAGGCAGTGATGGGATACAGCTGTCTTCTATTAAGCCATGCATTTAAGAGATTTACAAAAATGCAAACCAATGCCACTTGTCTAACCAAATTGCTTTGGAACATGTAATTATTCTTCATTAAAAATGTATTATTTATGTTAACATGTACTGAGCTTATTATTGTTCCTTTAAAATGAATTTACAAGTATTTCTTTAAAATTCTCAATTTTGAATTCTAATATGGTAACTATCAATAGAAATAACCCATATGCACAAAAGGTTCTTGAAGAGTGTATTCTGAAGAGTATGAGGTCCTGAGACCAAAAAGTTTGGGAAATTGCTGACTTAAAGAAACGAGATTCATGCCAGGGCCTGGGAGGGACCAGTCTGCCTTGAAGCAGATGGCTACTTGAATCCTGAACCAGTTAGGAACCCTGACAGGAAGGAACGGTGGGACGCTGAGTGGTCACTCAGTGCTTGTCCCAGAGATCATTCGGTGAGGAATGGAAATGGAAGTATCAGCTACTCTTTCAAGAGGGAGAGCCCTAGTGCCTCTGAGGAAACATGGCCTACAGATGTTGATGACTATGGCTCCTCCTTCCTTCCTCTCTTATTTTAGAAAAGAGAGACTCAATGCTTGTAGTAGGCAAGGAAAGCAAGTACCAGTGGAGAAGACAGTATACAAAGTAGAGAAAACCAGGCCAAGCATGGTGTCTCATGCCTGTAATCCCAGCACTTTGGGAGCCGAGGTCTAATGCATGTTTGGTATAGATTAGGGACCACTGAAAGGTTTGTTCTGTGAACCCCTACGTCTAATGACATTTGTGACCTGGAAGTATTTTATACCACTGGAGGAACTCAGGGATGGGGCATACCTGGGGTGTCATGAACCACCTACAGTCAGGTTCCACAGGAGGCTGAAGGCCTGCTTTGCACAGTCTCACTAGGCTGCCATCTAGGGTGCCTTAGCCACCTGCAGCCTTCTTGTTCCTGTCCCTGACTCCTTGAGACCCTGTGTTTTCTCTTTTATTCTGTCTGATGATCCCTAATCCAAACCTCACTTAGCTTCAGCTTCCCTGGGCCACTGGCTATGCAAATTTACCTCCTCACCTTGCTCCTAGTCTTACTCTTTCTTGCACACGCTGTTCTCTTGACCTGGAAGAGCCTCCCTTGGTTTCCTATCCGGCAAACACCTACTCATCTCTTGAGATCCAGCTCTATAGTTTCAAATTTTGTGATGATTTCCTGGGTTCCTAGGAAGAATTAATCATTTCCTTCTCCCCACAGCTTTTTATTTGCATCTTTGCTATAGCCATTCTTACAATGAATCACGCTTTACTGGTTCCACACATTACTTAGACTAGGCTTGGAGCTCCAGAGGGCACAGGCTTTGCCTTACTGTCAAAGGACATGCAGCACCCAGAGAAGAAACGGCCCAAGGTATGTGTTTCACAAATGCTTGGGAATCAGTGAAAGAATGAGAGCAACATCTCAGGGCTGAGTCTCTGAGCCATGTGTGTAGGCAAGCCTTCATTCTCTATACAATTCACCCCACTTATTCATTCTCCTTCTTTTCCTCATTCTTCTTTGCCCTCAACCAGGAGCTTGAACCTTTCATCTGAAGTTCAGGGAGCCCACTTCTCACCTAGGGCCCAGCTGCTGAATAATCTTTACCAATTAGAATACACAGGTATTGTCATTTAGCATAAGTTTTCACAAGGCAGTGTCCTGTCCATACTAAGTAGTTATTCATGTGGGTACACTGGATGGAGGATGCTTTCAAAGAGTGAATTGATTAACCTATTAACTGGCATGTATTGAGTTCCTGCAACGTGCCTGGTACTACTGATGCGGGGTTGAGGGAAGAAGAGGAAGAAGTTAGATTTTTATGCAATTGTCACTATTTGGTGTTAACAAAATTACCTCTAAACTCAAGGAGTTTTTATATAATTGGGGTTGCTTAATGGCCATATACTGCAAAAGTGGAGGCCAGGGAAAGGTGGAGATAACCACCAGAGGATGACAGAGGAGGGGCTGCTAGGAGGCTGGGAAGCAAAACTTGCCTTGGGTCCTCAAAGTGGGTAATAGTCTTATGCTGGAGAATAAAATCCCCTAACACTGGAGGACACAGTGAGCTCTGTGTGGGGGCCAAACTGGCAAGAGCCTGGTGGAGATCTTGTGCCTGTAGGGAAGCAAAGCTGCCTAGAGGAGCAGGGCCAGATCCTAGGGGCAGTTAAGAATAAGCCTTATAATACCTTTTTGCTTTGGCTGTTGTAAATTCAGGACAGCTGGCAATTCCACAGAGTTGTGCTTTGTGGAGATTAGACTAACAGTGTTCTAGACCTGTGTGGGAAGCTCTTTTTCTTGATGAGTATTCCTTTTAAGATTTTTTTTCATCCAAGGATACTAATTAGCAATGAAGGCATGTTAGATTAACTAATTTCCTCGAAAGGATATTTCCTTTAAAGATTGCCTAGTCTCACGTAAAGAGAGGTCAAGAATAAGCTCCTCGCTGTGCTTACAATTTTGATAGTATCTTCTGAGGCATGCTCCAGATCTGCTTGGGGCCTCGAAATGCATTCCTAGCACTCTCATCTTAAGGGAGGTGTCTTGGTGCTGGACATCCCAAGCTGGAGGTCTCTGCAGATGCTGTTTCCTGAGTAGGGCTCTGATCTGGAGGCTCATAGCATCTCAGAAGTTCCTTATGTCCAATGTCTCTGAAGATACAAGGAAGTCTTTCACCTCGACTTTTTAATTTAATTTTTTTTTTGTCGAGGGATTTTTATATTTAGCTCATTGACTGGAGGGGACATGGCACCAGAAATGGTCTGCAGTGAGTTATTTGAGACCACTGGGACACACTTAATGGATCTATAAAACACAAAACAAACAAACAACAAACACTTGCTTCACAGCAGAGGATGGTACCATGTTGAAAATCCTTGAACTCAGACCATGTTCTAAATTGACTTCATAGTGTGTAAGGGACTGTCCAATCTAACCACGGCTCTGTCCTTGTTTTTACATGGAAGTCCATTTTGAATTGCAAGTCAAGAGCACAGGTGTGTATGTTTTCTCTAGTGCAACTGTGAGAAAGGGAGGGGATCGTCTTCACCTTTGCTCTTCACCTTGAAAAGCTGTTCACAGCCCTGGCAGTGGGACTTGGGAATCTGGTGACCAGGGACAGCTCAGGTTTATGCCTGCTATCCTATGTACCCACGACTGGAGCCTCCAGAGGCAGCTCAGGTTTATGCCCGCTGTCCTGTGTACCCACAGCTAGAGGCTTATTTCATTTTCAGAAAGTTCCTGGTTTGGACAATACAATGAAATACACAAAACAGCCCATCACTGGAATGAGCTTACTTACGAGGCCTTGAGTGTGCGAGCAGGGAAAGAAGAAGGTGGCTGGGAAGGAGGAGGGGTGTGGGGATCTGTGTTGCAGGGGTGGCGTGCGGGGGGTGCACAATCTGCTGGTGGCAAGCCCCTTACATCTCCCAGGGCAGCACCAGCTGAGAAACGTTTCTAATGAAGGTTTCCACAATAAGGAATGATGTAAGAGCTGATTTCTACTTAGGGAAAGTTTCCAAGGTGAACAGGAGAAAGGGGAAAAATGAGAAACTCTGAGAAGGGGCTTAAAGAGTCCTCTCCCCTCCTGCCACCAACTCTTCCTTCTTCTTGTATAAGAGGCCTTATGTTGCATTTGTTGAAAATTCTGATGACTGCAGGAAGGAATAGAGTTCAGCCAGGTTCTCAGGGCTCCTGGGTGGTGGGTGGCCGCCTCTCAGCCTGGGCAGGCGCTGATTGCTGCTGAACAAAAAATGGCTGTGAAATGCCCGTTTGAGAAGGAGTGGCAGGGCCTCCTCAGCCACAACACCTGCTCCTGGGGCTTAGTCCAAGGCAGAACAATCCCATCCACGCTGCCAGTGGTTCCCTCGCTGTCAGTAGGGGTTATCATATCAATAAACCCACAAATAATTGCCTCCACCAACTACTCAATTTCCCAGAGAAGCTAATCCCTGAGGATGAAAAAAAAAAAGAGTTAATGAACCACATCATCAGAAGGCGAAGCAGAAGGAAAATCTCTCCTAGAAAAGTCAAGGCAGCACAGGCTTCTCCATGAGATGGTAACGCAACTGCATGTGTGACTGGGAGAGAATTGTAGCTGCAAACTAGACAGAGGAAGTGAGGGGATGGGGGCTGGGGGGGAAGAAGGAAAGAGAATCAGCTTTTTGCCCTGTGAGCCTCATAAAATGAATGATCAAAAGTAAATTACAGACTTGAAAATGGGTGATTAACGACTGAGACAATATGAGTGCAGGGAGAAGCTCATCAGAACACACTGGGCAAGAGCAGGGGAGAGGAGTGCTGAATACAAATGCTTGCTGCAAAGCCGAGTGTCAGAGCATACGGCCCCCAGTGGAGGGACGGGTCATTCCCCACACCTGTCAGGGGCGACGGGAGAACGTGCTTGTGGAGGCTTCTTTTAAAGGAGGGGGAGAGGAAGAGACTGCACGGAGGAAAAGAACGGTGGAGAGGAAAAACACCAATGGCACGGAGCCTTCAGCTCCCTGGAAAGCTGATGAGACCAGGCCTCTCTTCCCTAGACAGTGGGATGGGACATCATTGACTGCTGGACAGGAATGGAGAGCTATTTTTAGCTGGGGTGGTGGATGGGTAGGAGAGGCTGAGGGAGATAGGTGACTTCTTTGTAGCAAATCACAGGCTCTGGACCCACAGCTGCCCTGAGCTGTAGAAGTCATTGAAGGGAGTGAGGCTGGGGTCGCAGAGCTCCAGAGTCACATAGGATCCCGGTGAAGCCTGTCAGTTTCTTAGTCCTTCAGCTGCTACTTTTGCCCCGGGAACTTCAGTGAAAGCTGGAGAACTCAAATGTGGGGAATGTTTTACTGGGAAGGAGGGTGCCAAGGTAGAGCCATGCTGCCATAGAGGCATGGGGGCCGCAGGTGTTTCTAGGGGTGAGCACCCATGTAGCAAACTCTCCACTAGTTTGTGACAGAATGAGGGATTTAGTGAAACATTAGAGCTGGCTTCTCTAAAGAAGACCAGTCCTACTGCATACCACAAAGCTCTATGCATTCAGTGGACCATAGTCAATCATGAAATGTGTAAGTTTGAACCCCTACGATGTACCAGGCATTCTGCTAGGTGCCACGGTTACACAAATGGTTCCAATTTGTCCCTGCATTTAGGAAGCTTCCAGTACAGCAGGGAAGATGGATATACAAATAATTCTGGAATAAATGCATTTTAACAGAAGAATTGTGACATGCAGTTTTTTCTCCAGAGAAGAGGACAGCTAACACTGAGCACCGTGGGTAGCGTTACAGAGGAGGTGGCGTAAGATCCGGGCCTTAAAGTGCCAGATAAGGGTGTGGGGCGAGGGTGGCAGCAGAGGACAGGGTGTACACAGGCACAGAGTTGGAGAAAGAACATGAGGTGTTTAGAGGATGTTGGGCAGTGTAGTGCGGCTTGAGAGTAGGAGATGAGCATAGGGGTGAATCTGGAAACTTGGAGGATAGATTGGAGAAGGTGTGTAAGTCATGCTAGAGAGGCTGGACTTCATTCCCTAGGGAGGCCACCTAAGGTTCTTAAGAAAGGGAAGGGCATGCTGTGTTTGAAAGTTCTCCCTAGCCATGGGGCATTCATACACACAAAGATGCAGGGGGACATTGGTCCTTTGGCCATTGGGTACATCTGCTGTGCCAGGTGCCTACCTGTGTATGGACAGGGACATGCAGGCCCAGGAGGAGCAGCATGGGAGAAGCATATCGGCAGGGAGGGGCTAGCCATGAGTACAGACTTCTCATTCTATACAGGGGAGAACCACCTGCCCCATGCAGGCTCGAGCCAGCCACACAGTAGACTCTTTCCTACCTGCTCTTTGGGCTTAAGTGGTAAATGCCAATACAAACGGTGTAGAAATACAGAGCAAAAGAGAGCTGTAGAGCTATAGGCAAGAAAAAGCACTCACACTGGCATCTGCCCAGAAATTGCCTTAGGAAGCAGGAAATCAAGAAGCTTTCCAATAGGGTTTGAATTTCTGATAAATTAGCCAAGATGACTAAGATGGTCTCTTTGCTCCCCTTATCACTTAGGCATGGCATTTGCCCTGATTTAATTTTCATGTGTTGACATTTGCAAAGGATGTTGGGACTAACATCCTTTTGCTCTCCTGCCATGCTGCTATTTAATTGAATCCCATTGATCCTGTAGGTCATGGTTTAAGTGTCACTTCCTCAGAAGAACCTTTCTCCGCTCCACAGGCTGGCTCTGGCTCTCTCGTTTTGTGTCTCTCCTATCTCTTCAGCAATGATCTGTTTTAGATCCTTTATTATTGTTTTCCCCTTTAATTTCTACTTCCAAAGACATCTTCCCCATGATGTATTCTCCCAAGGCTTAGGAGCTGGCTAAATGACTGACTGAAGCCAGAAATACGCAGATGAAAAATGTAATATTAGGACTGCACCTGGCTAAGTGTGTTGCTTCAGTGAAAGGGGATGGTTAATTCTTTGGATTTCAGGCATTTGTCATTAGTTTATGGGAGCTCTTTGTTCCCCAATAGAAAGGGCTACTTGATGCAAAGGGAAAGAATGGGGAAATGTTTGACTTGGTGGATCTTCTCCATCATCTCTCAAATTCCATAATATTACTATATGTCTCCAAGAGACCTTCTTATTTTTGATAGCTCTATCACATCCAAAGCATTGGCTGGAACATATGGCTCCATCCCAAATGAACAGCAACAACTCTTGCTTGCCAGCTTCATTCTATACTCCTTCCTTTTAAAGATGAGTGTGTTATGAGCAGCAATATATCCAATTATGTCTCCTAGCCTCCTTTGTACTTGAAGGTAGACATGTAACACAGTTATGACCAATAAGATGTCAGTGGAAGCCATTCTGTAAGGCTTTTAAAAATGTTTAAGGAAAATTGTTTAAGAGAAGTAGACTCAGCTGGCACATGTACCTTTTCCACTTCCCACAGATGGAGCTAAGATGTAGTCACTGGAGCTGGAGCAGGAATCTTGTAACCATGAGGCAAGACCAAGTGAATTCCAGCAACCTTTGCTTTGACATCCTTGAGCCAGTAAATCAATGCTAGCAACTGACTACATCTAGATTTCTCATTAAGTGAGAAGAATTAACACCAATCTTGTATAAACCGCCATATTTTAGAGTTTTCTGTTAAACATGTAGTAAAACTCAGTCCTGAACTGACACACTCATCCACCCGTTATGTTTTGCAAATTATCTTAGTGAGCGAGTCAATGTTCATTGAATACCTACTGTGTATGGCACTGGGTTGCACACTGGGAGACATTTCTGCCTCAAATGATATGAATGCCAATAAGTAAGTGCATTTGCCTTGTGTGGGTCTACAAGATTCTGCTAGACTACGCTCCTGCCTACCTCTCTCATACCATACTTCATTTCCTGCCATCTTCTCCTTTTTTTTCTGTAACAAGCTCTAGTTCCACTGGTGAAATCTGTGGAGCACACTTTTCCTGGGGGCAGGGCTTTTGGGCTTATTATTCTTTCTGCTTGGATGTGCCTCTCTTCCTCTCCACTTCTCACCCAACTCTCTGCATGGCATCTCTAGTCTTCTGTAAATACCACCACATAACCTTGACTGTACATCTAAAGCAAGCTCTTTCCTCTTTTCCCTATTATTTTTTATCTCAACACTATAAAAAATCATTCACAGCACAATCACAATTTGAAACCGTTTTATTAATTTTCGGTTGACATGTTTTGTTTTTCTCTCTTTCTGGGTTCTGTCGCCCCCACCTCCAACTCACCTGAAGACTATTGGCTCTGTAAGAACAGGACCATTTCCGTGTCATCCAGCATTTTATTCTCATGGTACCTGCATAGCATCTTACGTGCTGCCAACATAAAGGGTGTGATATGGTTTGGCTCTGTCCCACCCAAATGTCATCTTGAATTGTAGTTCCCATAATCCCCATCTGTCATCAGAGGGACCCAGTGGGAGGTAATTGAATCATGAGGGCAGTTACTCCCTTGCTGCAGTTCTAATAGCGACTGAGTTCTCAGGAGATTTGATGATTTCATAAGGGGCTCTGCCCCCTTTTGCTTGGCACTTCTTGTCGCTGCCATTTGAAGAAAGATCTGTTTGCTTCCCCTTCCAGCATGACCATAAGTTTCCTGAGGCCTCCCCAGCCATGCTGGATGTGAGTCAATTAAACCTCTTTTCTTTATAAATTACCCAGTCTTGGGTATGTCTTTGTTGGCAGCGTGAGAATGGACTAATACAGGGTGCTCAGTAAGGACAGTCCATCCTCTTTATTCATGGATTTGTATTTGCAAATTTACCTACTTACTAACATTTATTTATAGACCACAAAATTGATACCCATGGTGCTTTTGCAGTTTTTCACACATGTGTTCAGAGCTGTGAAAAATTTGAGTCACCCGACATGCAAATTCCCACCTGAGGTCGAACAAGGCGATGCTCTGCCTCCTTGTTTCAGCTCTGAGACTCAAGCAAGTGTCCTTCTCTCAGTCTACTTAGTGTCATGTTTTTCGCATTTGTGAGCTTTTTCATGATGATTTTGTTGTTTAAAATAGTCCCCAAGCATAGTGCTGAAGTGCGGTCTAGTGATCCTACATGCAAAAAGGCTGCGATGCACCTTAGGGACAAATACCTATGTTAGATAAGCTTTGCCAGCATGCATTACAGAATTACTGGCCATGAGTTCAGTGTTAATGAATCAACATTGTATGTTAAATAAGGTGTCTCTAAACAGAAACATATACAAAAACAAGGTGATGTATTGATCCATTGACAAAAATGTACCCAAAGCCTTGCAGGAACCTAACCCTGTGCTTCCCCCTAGGAGCAAGACTTCAGAGTTTGTTAGTTCAGTGTTCATGGTGACTTGACAGAACTACTGCACGTAAGAATTAACTGTATTTATTGATGAATGTTAAAGTTTGTGCAGGGCACCCTGGGAGCACAGAGTAGGGAGTGGGCATCCCCAGCATGCCAGCCAATGTACAGCCTGGTTGCGTTCTCTACTGTCGATATGGCTGATATTGTGGTTGTTTATTGGTTGTTTATTGCGGGTGGAGGGACATTTCCCTTATTCTCTTGGCACCTTCCTACAGAAAGACTGCAATGAGAGCCAGTGAATCCACAAGGTGCCCTGAGGTGGTGATGTTTTTGGAAAGGGAATTAAGAGACAGCACCTCTCCGTGCCTGGCTGTGTCAGACGATTACAGAGAAGAATGACAAGAGAAAATGAAAAGGAAATGGGCTGACAGCCTGCAGAGTGGTATTTCAACTCCAACACAAAACATTCCGTAGTAATTAGAGAATAACCTTCATTTAAATGCAAATCAGCCTGTAATTAAGATAAGGGACCTACCATTTGCTAGCATTTTTTTGTTGTTTCTTTTTATTTTTTAAATTTTAGGGTGACAATTATGGTTTCTCAGGCATTCCTCTGTTTTATTGACGAGTAGTCATTATGTTTATGGATTGTGTTGTGAGTGCAATATTTGGATAACTGCAGAACAGAAATTAGTGTCACTTACTTTCAGCTGCCCCCAGCGAAAGAAAAAAAATGTGCACAGCTCATAATGTTGACATAAGCAAAACTTCCTAAGTGGCATGGCCCTGGACGACGTCAGATAATGTGCTGTCCGAGATCATCAGGAGCCCGAGACAAATGCACTGAGTCCAGAATTACAGGAAGAAACAGCTTTCCTGATGACTTCTAGCAGAGTCTCTGAGCCCCCGCAAAGCATCTGCAGTTGAACCAAGTGCTTTTCCTTGGTAGGACATGGGCAGAACTAAGATAGCAGTTTTAGACATCTCAATAGAATCCTCAGGAAGAAAAGAAGATGATCTAGCTGTGGTCTGCATGTTAGTTTGTGACACAGGAAGGTAACCTCTTTTGCTAGGTTAACATTGATCACCTCACTGTTAGCTGCTGTTAACTGTGGTTGACTTATACTCTGGATTAGAGAAAGTCAAGTCCCTGTGGTAGACTAAACATGAAAGGGCTATTTGCAAGGTAAGCATTCATTAATTCAATAAATACACACGCGCACACACACATATACACACACACATATTCACATCTCTGTCATCTACCTACCTATCTATGTATCTATCTACGTATCTTTGTAACTATCATCTAATCTCTCTCTCTCTCTCTGTCTCCCTCTGTCTGTCTGTCTGTCTGTCTCTCTCTCTCGTTGAGCATCAGCTAATGCCGGAGCTGTCCTAGATGTTCGGGTGTATAGCAGTGAATCCTATTTAGGCATAAATCTAAAACAAACCCATACAGCACATGCTGCGGACCTCTTCCACAGCCACACCTGGCTGTGATTCCAGGAACCTTACCCTGAGGTCTGGTCCAGCCACCTCTACCAGTCTTTGCTGCCACTACCCATCCCTTTTCTTAACTTATTGACATAGCTTGGGATGGAAGCCTTCTTTTCAGCCAGAAAGCATTGAAAACAGAAGTTTTCAGAGCAACTGAAAAGTCCAGCAAGTTCAATGTGTTCTTTTAATTAGCAAAGGGATTGCATTAATAGTTCATTAGCCATCACTTGATTAAAAAAAAACAAAACACCTTTTCCTCCTAAAAATATACAGAACTCAAATTAGGGCTTTCCAACACATTATTCTTTTCCGTTGGTTTGTTAGGTGATCCATGGGCCATCCTACATCCTTCAGGAAAAAGGCAGCTACCTCCTTGCTTTTGTTTGTTTGTTTTGTGTTTTTAATTAAAAAAGCTTTGAAAGGATACAATATATATATGGGATTCTTCGCTGAATTGGAGAGTTTGGGACAATTAGCTGGTAAAGAGAGTACAGACGAATTCAGATGGCAAATCTGACAAGGCAGACACTCCTCACACAGGGTTGTCACCCCCTTTCCTTACTTGTCCTCTGCCACCTTCCCTCTCAACACCAAGAGGATTTCACAAAAAAATCATGCACTTTAAATTAACACACCTTGCCTGAAAGGTGGTTCCATAGCTTTCCTTGGACTCTTTATCTCTATTAAGTGTTATCTGTTTGTCTGGCTATAGATGTTTCCTAGGGAACCTCAGATGCCCTTGATAGAGTTTACACACTGCTACTGAAGACTGTAATGTGTTTGATGGATTAACTGGGGAACTTACAAAACTTTAATGTCTTTTTTTTTAAGTGTCTAACTTTGTATCCTCTGGGGTGATTGTTAACTTCAAAAGCCATTTCAAGGTTCAATAAAACTAATGGAGGTGAGATGGGCTGAGTAGAGCATTCCGATTCCTGTTCTCACCATTCTTTATCATCCACAGGATGAGCTTGCTAGCAACTCTGCCATCTCCATGGGTAATGTAAACTCATCCTTCATTTTAACTCAAATGACACCTCCTCCGTGGAGCCTTCTCTAACATCCCCTGAGAATACTAGAATTAATTAGATGTTCTGTAAGAGTAAGACGTCATTCCCCACAACACCCAATGCTATTTGAATACTCCATTTTTCTTGGGGTAGAAAATAGATCTTAAAATTGTTGGAACTTACCATTTGGGGAATCATATTCTGCTTCTACATTCTATGGGAAAAGCACAGGTTTGTCCTCTGCCATTCCTTTGTCCTAGAAAGGATCACCTTTTTGAACATTGTTTTCATGCAGCTTTGAGGCAGATACCACCCAACATTTTCAAGAATTATTGAACTAGGGAAAATAATCTAAATTCAGATACTTCAGACTTAGGTGTTAGATATTCTGTTTAATAATTAAATAAGGCTGTTTTTGTATATGTATTTGGAGAGGATATCCTGAAGTTAGCCAGTTTTTTATTTCTCTACTTGGGGCCAGAGAGTTGGGATGGGTGTCCTTAATGAGACGGAAGGAAAACAATTGGAAATGGTTCCTGTCCTGGTGGTCAGTGAGCACCGGTCACACTGCAAAAGGTTAAAAAATAGGGATGACTATTTGGGCCCCTTTGGAGAGACTGGCAATTGGATTCTGGGAAAGTTACTTATCATAGTCTAATTTAAATTTCCCCTTTAATTCTCGTAGCTTCTTTTTTTTCTAAACTTCAGTCATGTTTTAAAAATATTACAGTTCTGTATTAGCTGTGCTTAGAGCCACAAATGAAGATATTTATATCTGCACTTTGAGGGAAAGAACACAGTGTTGATAGCGTCTATAAGAAATATCAGGTAATGGGCAGAGAAACCTGGAGCAATGGCTTGGAGAAAAAGCTGGTGAACGACAATGAAGATGGATTTGTGCAAGGTTTCAGGATTCCTGCTTGCGGAAGGGACCTAGACTGCTTGCAGTTATGCAGATGAGGGCTCAGTACAATAATTTGGTTCTATAATTTGATATCCACATGAGTGACAAGCCCCACCTGCCTTTGGAGTTTGGGGAGAGAATTTGCTCCTTCCTTCTGTTCTCTGGCTTCTAACCAGTTAAGTGTAGATCCAAGGATCCCGATGAAGATCAAAATACAGCATTTGCTTTATTTCTGGCAATTCTAGTTTGGAGTATACAGGAGAATTCTGTTTTTATAAACCTTGGGACCTGCAGGATTCTAGCATGGACTATCAAGCTGCAGCAGGATGAAGTAGAAATGAATATAAAACCATTTTCAGATATCTGCAATAGATAATGTCTTAGTTTACTTTCTCATCACCTCATCACCTCTTAGTAGGCTCTACCTCCCAATATTGTTTCATTGGTGATTAGGTTTCCAACACATAAATTTTGGGAGACATATACAAATCATAGCAGATACTGATACTATTGTTGAGGTTCGTTACATACATTCCAACTGAGCATTTATATATATATATATATATATATATATATATACACACATATATATATATATATATATATATATATATATATATGTATCTCCTTATATTTTGCCATCAGGTAAATTGATGAACCCCCTAAATTCTCTCCTTGGATTCCTTAGGGATATGTAGACCCCAGATTAAGAAGCCCTTTCCTGGGAAGAAGTTTAATAAACAAGAAAAACATCAACAAGCATTATTTTAGGGACTACCTCTCCAGCTGCATCTCCCTGGAAGACTAAAGTCAGCCAAGGTGGGAAAGGGATCTTCCTGGACCCAAAGACCCTGCTGTATGCCTTACTCTGCTCCAGCTCTGCTCTGACTTGAGCTCTTTTGCTCCCTTTACCAGCTCACCAAGGCCTTCGTGGCCTCCCACTGCCTGCCCCATTCTGAATTTCACATTGTTCTTAAATGAGAAAAGCTCATTTAATTTCCGCTCACTCTCTTCTAAAGGGAAAGCAAAACAAACACACAAAAAGATGACAGATATCTTTCCAGGCGCCTACAAATTCATCTCTTTCTTGGACATTTTATTTTCACTTTTGACAGCAGTCATGAGACTTGGTCAGCATTTCTTCATGGATGGTTCATTAGGGATGGGGAAGAAACATCCATGGTAGTCACCATCCTAACCCATTGTTTGTTGCTGTGAAAACCACAGAACAAAGAATATGGTCAGGAAAGCACACAGTTGTTAGTGTGGGCTTCCTATTCACCTTTTTGACAAATACAGTGGGAAAAAAGCCTCCTCTGCCACTTTGTTGCCACGTTTGTCCAACTACCTGTATTTGGACAGGTCAGAGACTGTGAATGTCATCCTGAACCATTTAGCTGAGTACCTGCTACATGAAAGGCACTGTGTAGGGTGCTGTAATGATTGCAAAGAAGAATTAAATGATAATTAACGGTAAGCAGCAGTTTATAGACCTTTCAGAGGTTGGAGGAATACAGGTATCATGATGGTTAATTGTATGTGTCAACTTGACTAGGTCACAGTGCCTAGATATGTGGTTAGCTATTATTCTGGATGTTTCTGTGAGTGTGTTTTTGGATGTGTTTGACATTTAAATTGGTGAAAATTGATTAAAGTAGATTGCCCTTTATAATGTGAGTGGGTCTTATCTAGTTATTTAATGCCTAGAAGGATCAAAAGGCTGACTTTCCCCGAGCAGGGGAGACCCAGACAGCAGACAACCTTTGGACTTGACCTAGAACATCAGCTCCTCTCTAGGTCTCCAGCCTGCTGACCCACCCTACAGATTTTGAACTTCCCTGCCTTCATAATTTTGTGAGCCAGTTCCTTAAAACAAATCTTTCTTTATTTGTATAGCACATTCTATTGGTTCTGTTTCTCTGGCGAGCCTTGACTAATACAGATATCTACATCTTTCTCTTCCATTTAGAAGAGCATCTTTTCCCCATGAAGTTGTCTATGTTCAGACTCTCTGATAGCAGCATTGTTCCCTATTTCCTTAGAGGGTTGGTGGAGAAATTCATCTATATAATAGCAGACTTGGACTTCTGCAAAGAGAGTCTAAACTTGCAGTAATAATCTTTGACTTAAAGAAAATTATAAGCAAAATGAAAATGATTGTAGAATATATAAAGATTTTCTTTCCTTCTCACATAATTGGGGTAAAGAGTGATTTTCTCATCTGATAGTACAATCATTATAATCCATGGGTACAGAGAAGAGGCTAAATCCCTCATGTCTAGTTTAGCATTGAAAAAAAATTGGGGCCTACTGACAAATGGGCTTTGGTTCTGATGGTTCCCTGCTGTTCCTACTCTGTATGTTTTCTTCAGGGGTGCTCATCCTAATCCATGAGTTTGATGACCAATGCTGTGCTGATGATGCTTAGGACCCTGATAGGCTCTGGACTTCTGTATAAGTCTGTTTTCACACTGCTGATAAAGACATACCGGAGACTTGGCTATTTATAAGGAAAAAGAGGTTTAAGGGACTCACAGTTCCACATGGCTGCTAAGGCCTCACAATCATGGTAGAAGATTAAAGGCACATCTCACATGGTGGCAGACAAGAGAAGAGAGCTTGTGCAGGGAAACTCTCCTTTATAAAACCAGCAGATCTCATGATATTTACTCACTATCACGAGAACATCATGGGAAAGACCTGCCCCCATGATTCAATTGTCTCCCACTGGGTCCCTCTCATGACACATGGGAATTGTGGGAGCTACAATTCAAGATGAGATTTGGATTGTGACATAGCCAAACCATATCAGCCCCAGACCCATATGTCGTCTGTATCTTTACATTCCCTCTTGGATGTCTCACCTCATAGGCCTCTTTATCTTAACATATTTGAATCTAAGTACATCATCTTTCCTACGAATTCCAGATTCTGTCTCCTTCTTGTGTCCTCTGTCTCACTGAAGTGCTCTGCTTACCCAACTGTGTAAACCAGAAACCTGGGTTCATTAACATAGCTCGAATTTTCCTCTTCTGCTTCTTTTCTTTCCACTTGTTTTAGTGCAGTTTTCATCTGCTCAAGCCTGAATTATTACAACATCCCTTTCTCTCCTTCACTTTATCCCTCACACTACTGACCCAATGACCTTTTCAGTGTCCACATTGTTGTATACCCATTTAAAATCCTATAATGACTGTCTTTCAGCTTCAAGATAATGTTCAAACTTCACAGCATGGTCTATTGTTTATGTATTGCTGCCTAACATATAACCCCTAAACTTAGAGTTTAAAGCCCAAACACGGTGTCTGAGTATCAAGAAACGGAGTGGCTTGATAGGACGATTTGGCTCAGCACTTCTCATGAGCTTGTTGTCAAGCTGTCAGCTGGGGCTGCCATCTTTGAGCACTTAACCAGCAGGGGGATATGCTTCCAAGCTTACTCACAAGATTATTGGCAGGAGTATTCAGTTACTTATGAATCTTGGACATGACCTGCCATCACTTCTGCCATGTGCTGTTGGTCATACAGACCAACCTTGGTAGAATGCAGGAGGGAACCACACCACTGTCTGAATACCAGGATCCCTGTGGATGGGGCCATCTCAGAGGCTATCTTAGTTTCTTTTTCTAATGTACTTCCATATCAACCTCCATCATCATTATTAACTACTTCCTTGTACTCTGGATTTTAGCTATACTAAACTTCCAAATCATTGTGTTTTCAACACTTTTTGTCATCACTTGCTGTTTTCTCTTCCTGAAAAGTCCTTTCTATTATATTTATTTTTGCCTGGATAGCTCTGTCTTGCCTTCTATGACCCTCAGCTACCAAAAGACCTCTGCTGACATCCCTTGACTCCAACTTTCGGTCCTTTTCTGTGCTTTCATAGCACTCCAACTCATCTCCATCATGCTAGTATAATTTTGTTGTAATTATTGGTTTATGAGTCTCCTACACTCTACTGTGATGCTCCTGAGTTGAGAGATAGTGGATTATTTATCATCCATTTTATTCCCAATATCAAAGTGCTGGAACACAATGGAGTTTAATAAATGTGTGATGAATGAGTGAATAAATGAATGCCGAGTTTACTGCAGAATATGAATTTCAGGGAGGAAGAACACAAGCTCTTCTGTCAAATTTTATTATGTCTCACATTTTGTGGATCAGGATTATGGGAAGGCTTATCCTAGCAATTCTTTTGCTCCCTGTGGCATTAAATAAAGTCACTCAGTAGTGTTTGATAGTCTGGAAAGCAAAAGATGCCCTCACTTATGACTGGTACCTTGTTAACCATGACTAAAAGGTTGGGATCAGCTGGGAGTGCCCATTGGGGGCTCAACAGAATGGCAGCTCAGGATAGTCTGATTTCTTGGATGGCTGCTAAGGGCTCTTAGAGAGAGTGTTTCAAGAGAGGAAGTCAGAAACTTCAAGGGCCTTTTTGGCCTAGCTTTGGAAGCATCACTTACACTGCATTTTATAAGTTCCAGCAAGTCACAGAGCCAGCCGATATCCAATGACAGGAGACTGTGAGGTCATGAGTAGCAGGTGGCACAGCTCATTGGAAAGCCAACTTTGGACACTAGCTCCCACAACTGTAATCAACTATTGTCATGTTTAGCCTATGCTAACGTTCTCTACTATTTTTCTGAATGTGTAAATTTCCATTGTTTCTATCTTGTCTTTGTGAATAAAAAGGAGAAATGTGGCTCTACTATTGCATATTGAGGCAGATGAGCAGCTGAATGAAAATCATATCCATAGAATGTTTTACATAAGTAGATGTCAAACGTTAAAGGAAGTCTATACAGGCATGATAGAGGGCTTTGTTCTTTAATTGCAACATTTTCAATGGATAATTTGATAAAGATTCTCAAAGGCAGTGGAATCTCTTTTCTAAGGGTATTTTAGAGGTGTAGAGCGTGGTTTTCCATTGTCACAATGTCAATCAGATGTTGTCATTAATATTTAATTGCATCCTGCAATTTGAGGGACAGTCCTGTACAACAAAGAATTTTTCTGTCTAAAATTTCATTAGCACTCTTGTTGAGAAACACGGAGTACATAAAGATATGCCTCTCATATTTGCAGATGTCACAACCTAATATAATTATGATATGAGAGAACTGGATCAATAGCTGATTATGTGGAAAAAATAGAGATTTTAGTTGGATACAAGAGCCAACATCATGATGTGTCTGCCAAAAATTGCTTCTATCTTAAGTTATATTAATAGAAATTTCAGTCCAGAACACAGAAAGCTATATTAATAGAAATTCCAGTTCGCTATGTACTGGTCAAAGAGCTCTTGAAGTTTTATGGTCATTTCTGGGTACCTGGTTTTCAAAGTGGCACAGATCAATCAAAGAATGGCCAAAAGGAGGACAAAAGTCTGGAAGCCATGCCTTATGCCTTACGAGTGGGAAACATGAAAGCGATCTTCGAGTATTTGAAATGTTGTGTGAAAGAAGGATTAGGCACATCCTTCGAGATTCTAGAAAGCAAAATTAGGTTAAATGAAGAAAGATTTTTTAAAAACTAAAACAGTTGGTCAAAAAATGTAGTGTTCTGCCTTGCGTGATAATTATCCCTCCCTTGAAGAGTCCCTGCAGAGAGTGGAAAGGCATGGGCCAAGGAGTGGTTTTAAATTAACTGAATGTTATGAAGGGAACACCTCTACGAAGTGGTACCTTTCAGTTAGTTTTCATTACTGTGATTATTTTATGACTAATGGACTCATATTTATAAAATACTGTGGACACCACCTCTCCGTGCTTCTGAAATAATGCCTCAGCTCTTAATACCTTTCTCTAGCTTCATAACCCTAAAGAAATCCCTTAAGCTATCTAATATGTTATTTCTTCAATCACAAAATAAGAAATTATACGACCTGACATATTTGTCTAACAGAATAGCTATGATCATCAAATTACCAAATAGTTTTAAACTGTGAAGTATAAAAAGAGAAATTTTTTTTCCATCGAAGCTGTGGGCTGTCAATATGCATTCCTATAACTGTTTTATGCCTGAGAGGAATGTTTTACAGTTATTTTTAAAGGCTATTCTAATGACTTGTCATTGTTTTCCAGCTTTCTGATAAGGTGTGAAGGTCTCTAATAGCTGTCAACAGTGTGTCATCGGGAGTGATTTAATTAGCACTCACTGTTCCCGTATTGGTTGGCCTTTATTTGGTCCAATACAAAGTCCAACTGTGAGACCAAGGGAGGAGACAAGGAAGGGTGAAGCAGAGATAAGCTTTTACTTAAAAATGTTTATTTTGGGGAAAATGTTATCATCATTATCTTCAAAAACACATTATATTACTAAATGTGCATTGGCATCTGCTCTCTTACTTTAAGATGGCTCCAGTTTTTGAAATAGCCCACATCCCCCAGATTGTTGCCAGAAATTATCAAGAGGAGAAGGAACACATTCATTCCAACTGACTTTTATTATTTGTTGGAGATCCAACGTAGTCAAATTAGCCTCAAGAAGCCCTTGTGAAGTTCAAGAAGGAAAACCAAATTACTGTTTATTTGATGTTTAATTAAATTTATTATCGCTAGTAGGCTGGTTTTAGGCTGAATTTATCGTACACTAATGTTAGACTTTTACGCATTCTATGTACACTTTATAGCACATTGGAGTCTCTTGTATAATCAACATGTACAATATACTTATGCCCATTTTATGTGAGTTGGAACAAACTTTTACTATTTTAAATGACTGTAGAAGTTTATAGTTACATTTCTCCCCTTAAATTGTTAGTGATGTCTATGATTTTTTTGGTGCCATGTTCTTGATATGTAACACAATTCCGCAAATTAGCAATCTTCCTACAGGGAAAATTCCACTTGGTTCATAACAATGCATTTTAGTGTGAGATTTCTAGGAATGCAGTTACAAAATAAGGCAACTGTGTGCATTTCCACTAGAGGTAAATGGCTGGGGCTTTTTTTGTTGTCGTTGTTTGTTTTTTTTTTAACTAAAGATAAAGATGATAGTTCTTCACATGAAACTGCAAATAAGTGAAAGTGAATACTGATTTCCCCTGGACATTGCCAGTGTTGATCTTCAGTGCCCTTCCATTTAGAGTCATTCCTTCCTTTACTCTCTGCAGGTGGAAAGGAATTTTCAAAAACATCTTGTAACAGTCTGACCCTGCACGTATAAAAATGTGAAGGTTGGGGTGTCACAAGTGACTTGCCTTGGCCCGTCGTGCTGGGAAGGGCAGGAGCCAGGCTTGAATTCAGATCTGAATTCAAACCCAGGACGATTTTTCCGGTTCACATTTCTTCTTACTAACCCAGTAAAACTTGAGGAAGCAAGCAGTAGACGGCATTTATTTGATACTAATTCCCTGCTATAGAAATGCCCCTCCCCACTCGCATCCTCCTCTCCAGCTGTTTTAATTATATTCAATAGTGTTCCAGTCATATTGGGCAATACCTGCCTAGAAAAGGAAAATGCCATTTGAGTTGCCAGAGGAAAATAAATTTGACAGATTCCCTTACCTCTAAGGTAACTCTCCTTGTGATAATTACCCCTTTATTCTCTCTGACCCTTCTGGGCCCAAGGCCTTCCATGCCCAGATTAACTGGTTACTATATACTTATTTATGTTCCATCAGCCAATATCCTTCAGCAAGAGTAGCTTCAACCTTGATTTGTTTTCTCCTTTTACAGCGATGTTGCTAGAAGAGCTGGATGGAACATTTAATTTGGCATTAAATTCTATGCTGGTGCATCGTCCCCGATGGCAAAGGTGGTGTGGACCGTTTGCATTTATGATTTTGCTCAGTTCAACTCCTTTTTATGCCCAGGGAAAGTTTCTGCTCAAGCCTTTTGTGCTTCCATTGCAGTTTTATTTCTGAGTTCATAGAGATGATTTTGTAGAGGGAAACAGTCTGCTTTCCCTTTGTATTCAGACTACCATTTCCCATTTAGAAGTGTTGGCAACAACCTTGTTTCTGCGTGTATGTGCAAAAGAAATAGAATGTTTGAATGTCGAGTGAAGTTCTATTCTCAAGGGATGTGGTCTGTGTCAGAGGCAGGCATGATGGCGATACCTCGCATCTGTGAGTCTTTGCCATCGAACGTGCCTGGGAGGGAAAGAGATTGCTCTTAGCTCTTCCTTTGCTGTTTGCATTCCCACCTCTGATTTCATAGTGGGTGTAGCAACGGAGGGTCTACTGTCAGTGAGATTCACAACCAACCCGTTCTGTGCTGTAGAATGATCATCTACGGGATGAAGTCACCTCAAGGCTCTGCTGGAGAGCTGCCAGACCTGAGACTTGCCGACAGTCCCCATCATCTCAAGACCCTACAGCACTCCCAGTCACTGCTTTCTCTGCTGAGGAATGCCCTTTGCTCTCTAGTTCCTCTTACGATGGCCGTTTGTGCTCAGCACTCAGCCCAAATTCCTTTCTTCACAAACAATAAAAAAGTATGCCCTCAATTTCCTCCTCCCACCCAAGCAGTGACCACATTAGTCCTGTCATCTTTCTTCTTGACCCTTGTCTAGTCTTGTTTCCCAGCGTGTCCTTGGTCAGGAGCAGCGTGTGTGCATGTGTGCATGTGCATGTGCGCATGTGCATGTGTGTGTATGTGTGTGTGTAAAATGAACTGCAGAGGGAGAAGACAAAGAAGGTGCTACAGTGAAAGACTGCAGGGCAAGTGAGGCTTCGGAGGGAACTTGGGCCTTACTGCCTCTTCCAGGATTTCTTGATCACTGATGTTTCCAGGTTGATATTGGCATTTCTGAAGAAACCTTTGTTCTTCCTGTGTGTGAGAGAAAAGGAATAAAAAGGAGAGAAAACCACAACTGAAGCCGCTAATCCTAAACACAGCCTGAGGCTGTGGCAGACAAAAAGCATTGTGCAAAATAAATTGCAAAAGATAAACAAGAAAAAACACAACAGTTTCCTATGCCTGGTCTGCTTCTACAATTCTTCCGCTAATGAAGATTCGATCTTTTTCTACCAGTAATTCCGCAGACAGTTAGAGGAAGAATCAGTCTTCTAACCACACACAGACTTTTCCATGCTGGAACATTCCAGTCAGTCTTATATCACTGGGACAGAACCCCCAAGGGCCACAGGGAGAGATCCGACAAGTGCTTCCAGCGTCGATCGCTAGATGGAGCCCATGCTATGCACAAATCCAGCCCCAAGGGTCCTGGGGTAGCCATTAGCTGGAGGGCAGCATTTTTAAAGGGTGGTACTTGATTAAGAGAATCTATTTCTCCTCCAGTTAGGCCAGCAGCTCAACTAAAGTTTTCCGTATTTGGATTCATGTTATTCTCTCTCTCTCTCTACCTTGATCAACTATTGCAGGTCTGGATGAGCTCCGCTGGCAGCGTCGGTCCCTCCAGGCATCTCGGCAGTAGCTGGAAGCCTCACATTTGGGGTGAGACTCTGGCTTCATGCACATGCAGCTTCAGTATAATTAGCTGTCTAACTGCTCACCCACACTGAGCCCATATGTGTGTTACTAATTATGATTTATTTAAAAACCCTCTGTGTGCCATTCTTTGTTCTCTATTTCCTCTTTATTGAAGGGCCAAGAGAGGGATTTGATTTGGAAACTCTTCTGAATGGTAGGCTTTACTTTTCTTTGCATTTTCTGGACCTTTCCTTCCAGTTTCGAAATCTAAGCAGCTTCTGTACCTAACTCCTAGTGTGCTGAGCTGCTTGCTCTCTCTCCCTCCAGCAACAAAAGGTACCAGGACAGGTGTGGTCACAGCATTTAGAAAGAAGTAGCTATTACATAAAGTGCCACGTCAACATATCTGCTGCCCCAAGTCTGTATTTCCAACAAGACATTATGCCCAAGCTTCAAACCCGTATATGCCATTGCTTACAGGACATCTCTCTCTAACTGTACACAGGCAGTTCCATCTCAGTGTGTGCAAAACTGGACCCCAAGTCTTAGCTGCAAACTTGTTTTCCTGCTGTACCTCATCTTATCCAGAGTGGCAACGGCAAATCCTCAAGTCCCTCCTCTCCCTCCCTCTCCATCTTTACCTTCAAGTTTGACCCATTTCACTCCCTCCCAGCTCTCTTCCTGTCATGCGTTTTGCTCCCACTGCTGCTGTTCAGACCAAACCCTCCCATTCCTGCCTACAGCATGGCAAGGGGCTCCACTCATCTTCCTCTGTCCAGTCCTGAAACTCACACTCCACCCACACAATGGCTAAACTCATCTTTCAGCGCTCCATGGGCTCAAGTTCTTCACCTGTTTAAAGCCATCAGATACCTCTGCAGGTCTTAGCAGACCTTTCCTGAGTGCACGCTTTCCCTGGCAGGACCCTCATCTCCGGAGGCTGCGCCCACCCCGCCCGGTTGGGGCAGCTCCCTCAGGCCACACTGCCTGAGGAAGCTCAGGCAGCCCTGGAAGGGACTTTCTCTCCCTCCTTGCCTGAGTGGGCCCCATTTACTTCACCTCTCAGCTTGAGCTGAGCCTGATCCTCACAGGTGCATGTCATTTCCTTGGTGTCACTGCAGTCCCAGAGCGTGTTTCTGCCAGGGCTCTTATCACATGTCCTTGCAATTGCCTCTGCTTGCTTGCCTCTCCCTAGAGACCTCAAGTTCCATGAGGCCAGCGCTCTGCCACATGACCCACAGGTGTCTGCACAGAATGCCTAGCACAGCACCTACTAGTAGCTCCAAAAATCCTTAGTGAATGAACAGAAGCCACTACTAGCATTAGCACTGCAGCGGGGTGGTGCGTATCAATGGCCAGCTGGACTGACTGGTGTTTGCATGTTTAATTATGTGTGTGTGTGTGTGTGTGTGTGTGTGTGTGTGTGTGTGTGTAAGACAGGAAAAGAGAGAGGGGGAGGGAGGGAGACAGAAACAGAGAGAATAGGACTATTTCTGGGGCTCACAGCAGGTCCTCAATTCTCTCCCTTTTAGTTAATTATTATCTAAATGAAGACCTGCAGGGCACATGGCATTTTGCTTGAAGCCTGAGGGAGGCTACCTACAAAGTGAAATATTCATAAAGTATACAGATGTCATACACTACAAATTCATGCCTGAAGGTGAGAAGAACATTTGAGAAAGAAAGACCAGAGGAAGCAAAGGACTGCTAATGAGAGACTTGTGATCAGGAGCCCTGGATTCCAGACAGACCTTAACTAGTCATCCTCCTGGGACAAGGAGGGGCAGAGGAAACAGAGATGCCGCTAAAGGTCCCTTTGAGCTCTGAAGCTGTTGATGTTGACTGGAATGTGCATGCAGCACTTTGTGAGTGTGGCAGATACGGGGAAGTGCTGCTCAAGCCCTTGGAACTGGCTGCCCAGCTGAGGGGTGTCCCCTTAGCAGTCAGCCCCCAGCTCTCAGCCCCTTCAGGGTTTGTCTCAACTGCAGCTCACATCTGGTGACCGAGCTGGGTGGAGATTCAGAGGCCCAGCCTCCTCAGCCTGATGTGAGACAACATTGATGGGCAGTGGTCACTCCAGAGCTCCTGGTGGCTGGCTGAGGCTTATTCAGGTTAACGCCACAATTGGACTTCTCCCTCTTCCCAATTATTTCTCTCCGTTTGCTTCTGGCAGCTTTGATCCCTGACTATGTTATATTATGCCCCATCTCCATCTCAGGGTCTGGTGTAGACAACTGAACCTCTGAAGGTGCTAACCTATGATAGTACTAAGTGGCCTGAAATGTGGTTTTGAAGCTGGATCACTTCAGTGGCCTGAAATGTGTTTTGAAGCTGGATCACTTCAGTGGTCTGAAATGTGGTTTTGAAGCTGGATCACTTCAGTGGCCTGAAATGTGGTTTTGAAGCTGGATCACTTCAGTGGCCTGAAATGTGGTTTTGAAGCTGGATCACTTCAGTGGCCTGAAATGTGGTTTTGAAGCTGGATCACTTCCTGAGCAGCCAGAGGACTCCTTCACAGGAGGTAGGTGGGCAATAGGAAGCTTCCGGCACAAAGTAGGGGTCCAGTTGTCAAAACTCACTGGTGGTGTACTGGCAAAAGGAAAGGCACTAGTGGGCATGATAGATCAGGCACTTGAAAGATATGGAGAGAATAGTATAAGGAAAACAGGGGTTATTGATGCTCTACAGAGTGAAAATAACCAGTGGTGAGTAACAAGCAATTGGAAGCCCGATGTGAAAGCCAGGGGGCATCTTTGGTTTCAGACAAAGAAACTTGAGCAGTTGGGTGGGCTGACAAAGTTGAGCAGGAAGCCCAAGACATTTCAAGCGAAGTCACTGAGCTTCAATTGCCTGGTTAACCACCCAACAAAGGCAGGTCTGTTATGCAATAGACAAGGTCTTGTTAGTAACACCTGGGATCCAGGCTGACCAATCAGGGGCCTGAAATGACAGAGACCGAAAGACTGGGGACTGGGAGGTCTAAGGTAGCGGCATGTGGATGAGCATGTGGAAGGCGCCATGTTGAAGATCTTCGTGTCACATGCTAATGCCCACCAGATATCATTCCCCAGGGATAGGGCACTCAAAACTTATCAAAACAAAGTAAGCCAAGGAGTTGACATTAGCCATAAGCATCTGAATGACATGGCCATGGTGGCAGAGGTGGCAGTCCTGCCTGGGTCCATTAACATGGGCTCGCACTCACCAGGACTGATTCGTGCTACTGCGGTGTTCAATCTGCAAGTAACAGAGACTAACACTGAGACTCCAAAATGGCACGATACCTCAAGGAGACCAACTGGACATTTGATGGCAAGTTGACTACATTAGGCCCTTTCCATCCTGATGGAGCCCAGGTTTTATTTCCAGAGAAACTGACACACGTTTTAGACATGGGTCTGCTTTTCTGACTCTCAGATCTCAGCCAGCAGAGCTATCACAGAGCATATGGCGGATTTAATTTGCTAATTGCGAATCCCACATATCATTGTGCCAGAGCAGGGAGCCCAGTTTAAAGTAACGGAGGTATGGAATTGGTGCCATGACCAAGGGATCCATAAGACACAGCTCATGCCACACTGCCCAGTTCTGCCGAACTCATAGAGCATTGCGGCTTGCTAACAGCATCAATAGAGTATTAGTTTGGAGGCAATATCATTCAAAGATGGGGTGCTGTCCTCAAAGATGCAGTATACTTATGGAACCAAAAACCTTTACATGGCACTTTATCCTCAGTAGAAAACAAACACATGAGTCGAGGAACTAAAGGGGTGGAGACAGGACTGACCCATCTAGGACACCCCAGTGGCCCTCTGGGGAATATTGTACAACTTTGGGCTCTACAGAGTTAAAGCTCCTGGTTCCTCTAAAGGTAACACCGTCATCAGGGAACACAGCCAGATTTCCATTGAAGTATAAGCCATGGCTGTAGGCATTTTGGGAATGTTGTGTTTTGGATCAATGGACAAGAAGAGAAGTCACAGCTCGAAATAATCAGGAGTGGGTAGAGCTGTCTAATCCAATGTGGCCAGGGAGCAATGTCAGTGGGCATTTCTTGGTACTGACTTGTCTAACTGTGACTGTAAATGGACAGGTCCAGCACCCCAGCCCTAGGAATGACATGGTGAGCAGAGGCCCAGGTCTTTCTTGGATTAGAGTCAGTTTGCTAGATAAGCCATTGTGGCCAGCAGAGAGATGCTAGCTGAAGGTGAGGGTGACCAAGACACAGTTGTAGAAAGTGGAGACAAAGAGCATCAGTTACAGCCCCAGGATCAATAGGCTGTGGCTCATCCCAGTAGCTTCCCTGCCCTAAGTTTCCCCTCTGGAGTGATGATCCACCGAAATTCTGGAGCAGTTACTCCCCTAACATGCATGGAGAAATGGATTCAAGTGGCAAAGGGGTAGACTGTGGAAGACATGGAGGTGTGTCACTCAGATCCCCTCAGGGAAGAACATCCTGCCCAGATATGGTGCAGGCATCTTCCCATTCTCAGGTCCTCAGCGCCTACCTACACAGAAGGAGTGGCCTCACCTGAGGTGACATCATCCTTTCGGAGGCAGCCTATGTTTGGTGACTGGGCAAAGTGGCATATAAATGCCTTATATTGGCCATCGTGCCCAACACAAGGAAACTTTGTCAGACACTACTCGCTGAGAGTTCCATGCCACATGGCACCACCTTTTCCCTCTGCCCAGGCCTGCCTACTCTCCCTTCTCTTCTAGTTGTTGATTCCTGATGGACACCTTGCATGCTCTCCTCCCAGTCTGCATCCACACAACTCAACCCGCAGCATTGTCCACTAGCAACAGCCTTTCTGCCTCTGGCATGGACAGATTATTATTATTTTTAAAGCTCAATAGTTTTAAGATTACAAGTGGAATAATTGTATGGTGGTGAACTCTGGGATTTTGGTGTACCCATCACCTGAGTAGTGTACATTGTACCTGATAGGTATTATTTGATCCCTCGCCCCTCTCCACCCTCTCCCCTTCTAGTGGGAATGTCTATCATAATTCAGTGTCTATTATACATTCTGTATGCCTTTGCATACTCACAGCTTAGCTCCCACTTGTAGGTGAATACATATGGTATTTAGCTTTCCATTCCTGAGTTACTTCACTTGTAACAATGGCCTCCAGTTCCATCCAAGTTGCTGCAAAAGACATTTCGTTTTTTACAGCTGACTAATATTCCATGGTGCACACACACACACACACACACACACACACACACACACACACACTCTTTATTTTCTCAGCAGTTGATGGGCACTTAAGTTGATTCCATATCTTTGCAATTGTGAATTGTACTACAACACCCAATGTCTTCTTTTCCTTTAAGTAGGTTCCCAATAGTGGGACTGCTACATCGAATGATAGATCTATTCTTAGTTCTTTGAGAAATCAAGATGCTTCTCGATTCTTAGGTTGAGAGCCTATTGGTCAGCATTGAGGTTGTGGAGTTGAAGGCAGCCTGAATTTTCATTGGCAGACCTCTTCTCTAGCCCCTGCTCAGTTTTAAAACACAATGCATAGAGAACTGGAGTAGAAAACATTCGATCTTTAGTTTCAAAGTGAAAATCTCCCATTAATCTTGACCACACATCTACCACTTGGCCACAAATCCATTTCTTCTCATAGATTCACTATGATCCTTTCAGGGAACTGAAATTCAATTTAAGAAAGGAAGCTTTAATCTAGTGTTCCCGTGATTGGAGCAGAAAATAGGAGAAAAATCTCTGTTCAAGACCAGGTGGATAACAAACTAGCAACTTGGTTGGCAGAAAAGGTTAAATCAGGATAAACGCACGTTTGAAAATAACAGCTTTGAGAGAACAATAATAGTAATAGCCAACCCCGTGAATGTGATGTCCAGATCCATTTGGCCACTCTGTCGCCCCCTCCCTGCAGCCTTAGCCACTTTCCCCAGGAAGCTTCCTGGGCCTGGGTCTGATGAGCAGACATGCAGGACTTCTGGCTTTTCGGAGAAGCATGGTCACAGTACTCAGAAGGACCAAGAAGTAGGGCTGTGCGAGGTGAACTATGACCATTAGAAATGAGAGATGCAAAGGAGGAAGGAGATACACTGCTGTCTTTTTCTTCCTAAGGGAAGATGCAGTTCTTAGATGTTCTTAGATGCAGTAGTTCCGTGTGGCCTCCCTGGAGAGGACTCAGGAAATGAATAACCAGCAGTGTTTTCTTGTGAATCTGTGGCTGCCCTGTTATCACACGATTTTGGATCTTTCCCTTCTTCCCTGTTTCCCTTCCTTTCCACCTCACTCTTTTTTCCTGGGATTTCACCTACCCCCTTCCCCTTATTAAATGTTATCACATGAGCTCTGCCTCAGTTTTCTAGGAAACCTAGGCTAAGGAAATAATAAAGACTGAGTGCCAGGCATCCTTCTTAGTGCAATATGGGTATTAAATCATTTATTCTCCATAGCAACACCATAAAGTAGGTACTATTATTATCTCTACCTTACAGATGAAGAAAGTGAAACACAGATAATATAGATGACTTGCCCGAGGTCACCATGCGAGGAAATCTTAGACCCAAGAGTCAGATCAGATATTCTGGCGCCTGAATCTGTGTTCCTGCCTCCTGAAGAATGGCGATTGTCAGAGCATCTGCTAAAATTTCCATGTTTCCAACACCACATGGACCGACAGCTCAGGGAACTTTGCTGATGAATAAAGGAGAAGTGTTACTTCCTTCTGAAATGAGACTCTTAACACGCTCGGCATTGAAAAACCACCATTTGTTGAGCATGCATTGTTGCAGACTGGATTCTGAAAATGAATCTATTCTTAGATTTTTTTTGTTCTTCTTACAGTTTGATTGTTGGTTGTCAGTTCTGTCAATGAAGGCTCCCAGAGAGCAAGGGCCTTTCTCTTTCCTCTCTTAAACAGGCTTATCTTCTCTTGATAAGCTCTATGATCTACTAATGTTCTAGCTCAAAACATCAGAAAGAATCTTATGGCTGAGTGTGTGGCTTTGAGTGAAATCTGGAACCAGGAGAGAAATATTCTACCAGCTAGCCTGCTAGAAATGCAAGTCTTCCTCACATGGTTCTATGAATACCTAATATCCTGTTCCCATAAGGATCCACAGGCACACTGGAAGTCTATGAAGTGCCTGAAATCTATTAAAATGTAGTGAGTAGGTCAGTATCTGCAGTTTCTTTTCAGTCAGGGGAGGACATATAGATTACTTCAGATTCAGGCTTGATATTACTTTTTTTTCTGGTGGCCTTGTGTAAGTCATTTAACAAGTGGGGTCTCAGTTTCCTCATATGAAAATAGAACATGGCACTTTCCAATGGCCAAGGTTGTGGTGAAGACCAGATGAGATGAAAAATGCCTGTAGAGGAATGGTGTAATCTCCAAAGTATCTTACCAACGTGGGCTGGATGATCACTGTCATTCTCCGTCCTCTGAGCCTGAGACTATAAGATACAGAAGGAAGACTCTGACAGTGACGAAGTACATGTGTCTTAGGTTTGGTTCATCCAGATGTTGACCTTGAGAGGAGGATTCGAGAGTGAGTAGTTTATTTGGGTTGTGATGTCAGGATGAATTGGTAGAGGAATGTTTGGGTAAGAAAGGGAAGGAGGGAATGAAGCCTATCAGCATGTGATAATAAGCAGGTTGCTTCTGTAAGCAAGTAGGACTCAGTCCCAGAGTGTAGAAAATGCCTTCCAGCTTTCTGACTTGAAGGCCAAGCATGCTCCTGCAGCCAGAGAAGCTCTCAGGCAAAGAGGCACAGAGGCTAGCACTAGGAGACCATCTGCATGTACTAGGGTAACAAGTGCCAAGAGGAAGCATGGGTGGGACACTGACAACCAACGGTGTGTGCTACAGCAAATTGTAAGCTGGATACGCTCATGTGCATCATCTACATCGACTCCTAACTCAGTGGTTCCCAAACGTAACTTCTTACCAGAATTACCAAGGAAGTATAAAAAAGGTCAGACATTGACACCCATATTTGGGAAATTTTAATTCAGAATGTCTAGGGCAAGGTCTAAGAATTGACATTTTTTTTCAAAGGTTCTACAGGTGATTCTGATTACCATTCAGTTTGTGGGAAACATGATACTTAAACCCATTCAATGTAGGCATAGGCATTTTAAGGAAACTGAGACTCGGCGTGTTCAGTATTTTATATAAAGTTACATCTATATCGTCGTGGAAGCAAGATTCCAATTCAGTACTCATCTCTTTACTTCAAGGTTACACTCCCTCTTCAGGGATCTGTTTCTCTTGCAGAGCCCAGGACCATATCTCTTAAACCCCAAGGGAAAATGTGGGATGCATGCATAATGAAGTGTGGAGCCATGAGCCTGCTCCCACCAGTCATCCTGACTGCCTATCAATAGAAGGAGGCTTCTCAGTGGGCTTTCAACACAGTCCTTTCCCACCTTGTTCTCTGCACTTCCCAGATTCTTAACCATGCCACTCCTGGATCATTGAAACTTCTTCCTCGCCCACCTCCCTGCCTCGGTTCTCACTTCCTCGAGTCCCATGTCTCACTACAACATAGCCTGCATCACCACTCTCTTTCTCAGAAACGGGCAGGGCTCCCCACTTCTGATCTGTAGAATGGAGTCAAAAGCTCTTCACGGGGTATAAGGTCCTGCACGACCCAGTTTTCTACTGTCTAGTATCTCTTGTAGAATGTATTAATCAGCCTCCCCGCAGGAGAACAGGAACTTCTCTACACATCCGAACAGAGAAAATATGGAACCAATTAGCCTGGTGTTGCAGGACTGAAACTATGAAAACGGGACACAAAGGTATACAAAGGTTTAACCACAGAAGGTGCTATTGATCCTAGAGCTGGAGGGTCAAAGAGCAGAGATTGGATTATTAGAACCTAGAAGCTTAGAGAGCTGTGAAGATGCAGCTCAGATTTCTGAGGAGGGAGAAATGCTAGACAGCTGCTAGTAACTCAGGGGCTCAGAGGAGGGTTATTTCAGGGGAAGTTCGAATAGCTCTAAGGAGAAGAAGGGTTACTCAACTTCTCAATAAATTTGGAGAAACCCCTTGTGGAACTGGGCTTAGACCTCTGATAGAGGGAGCTGCCTTGCCAGGGCTTGCACTTGTATGAGAGGGCCCAGAAGGCTGGGAGCCCAGGATCCCAGAGGCTGGGGCACTCGTGGCTGCCAGGATGAAGAGCCATTACTGGGGCAATGCCGATGGGAAGCACGGCCAGCAGGAAGGGGCTCCCTCTCTAGAGCCAGCTCCTTGTGAGTCCTAACAGGCAGCCAGCTCCAAAGGAGGCAGGTACTTGGCAGGCCCCAGCCCTAGCATCACATCTCTGGGTAGAGAAGGGCGATGCGGAGCTGAGGGGACACCTTAACAGCTGGCATGACACCTGCAGTGTTAGAGTCCCAAAAACGCTTGGCCCTTATGCATCTCAACTCTTTGGCAAAGGCTATCCTCTCTCTTTGGAATTTTCTTCCTATCCACAGGTTGTTTGGCTCCCATTAACACTCAAATGTCTCCTCCTGTGAAGCCTTCCAGATCAGCTCATATTTCTAAACTACAAGCCAGAAAAATACCCTTTCAGATCCAGTTTTCCCTAGCATTCATTCAATGATTACATTGTATAATAATTACTTGCTTCAAGTCTGCATCTTTCTACTTGACCATGAACTTGTCAAGGGAAAGATGTTACTTTATTTATCTTGATGTCTTCAATAGTTCAATAAGTGTGTATCGAATAGCAAAAGCCCAGATGTCTGCATGAAGCCAGAATGCAGGGGGCAGCTGCAGATTGCCTGCCTGTGGAGCACAAAGCCCAGAGGAGTCCACAGCTCCGGGAGAGGTTGGTGGGAGGCTGCCCTCCCTCCTTTTCAATCATAGTAGCAAAACAGGGGAACAAAAACATAAAACAACATTGCTTGTGGGAATGTTTTAGAATGTAGAAATAGCATTAGATTTCTAATTTAATATCCTTTTGGCCAAAAGAAAGTCGAGAATTGGACTCAAACATCTTGTGTGTGTGAAGCCTTCCAGGTACCATTCAGCACAACTCACTTCCCTATTTCCCCCTCTTCTCCACCTTTCTCTTATTTCCGCAAAACCTTGACTGCTTTCCCCTAGCAATTACTTCCTGCTGAGGTCTTCAGTAATACTGGTTTGAGGTTCTGAAGTGTCTTTATTTTAATGGGAATTCCCTATGTCTGGCAGTCCTTGAATCTGAGGTCTGTATCACTAATGGTGCAATCTTAGTTTTTTTTTTTTTTTTTAACAAGGAGCTGTGAGTGAAGATATTTTTGGAAACCTTCATATTCATACTTTGTTCTTAAAAACTCATTTAAATTCTGATCCAGCACATGCTTATCCAGCAGTAGTATATTCTAAGCATTCTATTAAGCACTTTGGCATGCATTGTATCATCCAAGTTAATCTTTGCAACAGCTCTGAGGTGGGTATTACTATCCCATATTTATACCTCAGGAAGCTGTGAGCAGAGAGATCAAATGACACGCTGCAAGTGACAGGGCCACCATCTGAAACCACATCTACTGACTCCATGCTCACGGTTCCTTTCTCACGAATTCTACTCATAGGTGGGCTCAGCTCCAAACTGGTTCTGGTCTTCCAGAGAGTCTGAGATTTGAAGGTATCATGATGAAAGAGAATTTTGTCTTAGTGTCCAGAAATAGGACACAATACAGAAAGAAAGGCTAAATCCTGTATAGAAGTCCCTTACTTTTCCAGATGGCAAGGACCTTCAGGTATATATTTCTCCAGAACACTAGCCCCAGGTGGTGCATGAGTCTCCTGCTCTGATGAGGAAATTAACTGGAGAGGTGTGGTATAGGTGCAAGATCTCTGGCTGGGAAACCAGAGGCGTTTCCCCAGAGTCACTTGACTTCCCTGCTCCTGGGTTTTCTCCATTGTAGAATTAGTGGTTTGAGTGACATGACCTCCAATGCTCCCTTCAGTTCTAAGATAGAAAGGATACTACCTATTATGGAATGAAGGGCTCTTTTACCTTGAAGGTCAAGGCCTCTGTTGAGTCTTTAAGCACTGTCAAAAGATGATGAAGGGTCAGAAAAATTGGGAACCTTAAATCTCTGGTTTAAAAATCAGCTTTCTGAGGGTGAAAGCCTCAATTTCCAGCTTGTGACCTGTGAGGGAGAGGAATTAGCAGGTCTCAGGCCCAGCATGGACAAATGTCCCCAGCGTTATCTCCAGTCATCTCAGCGAACCACTCTCCACAGATCTCTATGGATTTCCCCAGTCATCGCTCACTCAGCATTTGGAGCTGGTCTTGTGCTGCCCTGGTGAAATGCTAAATAATTCATTACATTCTCTTTTCTTGCTATTGTTGCCTTGAACAGCTCTTGACTCTGCCCTTTGCCACTGCTCCTCAGAGCTCATGTGAATTAGGTTTGGGAAAGAAGACATGTGAGGCTCAGAGGATGCCAGTCCCCAGGGGAGACAGACAAACATAGTCATGGTTTCTATGGCACCCTGAGACCCCAAACTGCGGAGCCTCCCACATCTCTTATCGTAACATTAAGAGCCGCCTTGTAGTTCATCCAAGGACATGTTCCAGGGAAATCATAGAATATTTATTAGCGTTATTACATTTTCTGCAGCACCTTTCCTCCCAAAGGATCCCAAAATGCTTTGCTAAAAAAATATCCAGGGAGATTTTACCCACTTCTAAAGTCCAGCCACTGTTCCACACTTGCCCCCTCACCACACCCCTTCCATTTGCCTTCCCCCAATCCATTTCTTCCTGGATTGTCATGACTCTTCATTGCTTATCGGGTAATACTCAAATGCCTTCACCTGGTCGTATGAGTTTCCTGTGACTGCAGTAACAAACTACCGCAAACTATGTGGCTGAAAGCAACACACAATTATTCTCACACAGTTCCGAATGCCAGAGTCCTAAATGGGCTTCTCTGGGCTGAGGCAGGGTGTTGGCAGGACTGTGCTCCCTTCAGAGGCTCTAGGAGAGACCATATTTCTGTGCCTTTTCCCACTTCTGGGGCTGTATCCCGGCACTCCTTGCCTCATGCCCTTTCCATCTTCAAGATGAGCAGCTCAGCATCTTTAATCCACTCTGTCCAGTCTTCACATTGCCTTCTCCTCTACTATCAAAACTTTCCATCTCCTTGTAAGGACATTTGTGATTAAGGTTAGGGCCAATCACCTGATCCAGGATAATCTCCTCATCTGCAAAGTCACATTTGCCATATAAGGAAACATTCACAGGTTCCAGGGATTAGAGCCTGGATATCGTTGGGGACCCGGATTGAGCCTACCACACCTGGCACTGCAGGCCTTTTCCCCTGACCCAAGCCAGCATCTAATTCCCACCACCCCCCACGGAAGACTGCACACCACAGCCACACTGAGCTGCTCAGTCATCTGTTCAGAAAGTTCTGCCTGCTCTGCTTCTGTGTCTGTGCTCTTAATTGTCTCTTTCTTTGGACCAGAAGTGCCTCCTTTCCTGCGTGACATGCTGTTCTCCCTGTTTGCCCTTGCTGGACCAAATCCCCTGATGTGCAAGCCATCCCTGCAGCCTCGCTGTCTCACAGTGTGCATGGTGTTTGTTGGCTCCCTGCCAGGATCCCACATCATGCCGGGATCCCCTCTAACATGGGACCTGCTCCTTGTCTTCATATGGACAGCCTTTAAGAAATACCACATAAATTACTCCCATGGGAATGATAGAACAGGGAAGGGTTTCAGGTTGATTCCACAGCTATGCTTTTGACATTCAACAAATATTTAATATTCATTTAAAATACTTATGAAGTTCTTCCTCTGAGTCTGGCCCGATTCACATTAGTATGCCTTAGCCCTTAAGGAATTTAAGGCCTGGAGGGCATTAAACAATAGCTGTGAGTCCCTCCACTGCTGAGACAGAGGATGTTCAGGGTGCCATAACATTATACACAGAGGGCCTATCTGCCCTCACGGTGGGTAAGAAGTGAAGGAAATTAATTTGGCAATTAGAGATTCTACTAAAAAGACAATCATAATATTATTATTCATAGCAAAGATCCACCTTCCATTTGCATAGTACTTCTTATGAGGTGTGACCATAATGTAATAGAATGATTTTTCTTAAAAAAAAAAAAAAATAAACATAACAAATTACATTACAGGGAATCTTAGCATTGGGAAGCACCTTAAAGGTCATATTTTTCAACTTTCTTCCTGATGTGGCTCTTCCTTCTACACTGTGCCCAAAGCCTGTGCTTGCCTGAATTCTGCTCGAATATATCCCAGGAGTGTGGATTTTCACAAAAGTCACCTTGGATTCTATATGTGAGTTAGAGAATAGAGAGGAAAGAGGGTGCCCTATACTTACTACCTGCATACATATGTATAAATATATAAAATTTGTGTATATATTTTATTTATAGATATATCTGTGTATAAGTGTGTGTATGTGTATGTGTGTGTGTGTGTGTGTGTGTGTGTGTGTGTGTGTAAAGCAATTATGCTACAATTCCAATTCTGCATGATTGCAGAAGTTCCAAAAATCTGCTGGAAAATAGCATCAATGTTAGAGCCTATTGGGATGTACGTATATTCTCTCAAAGTGACTGCTTTGACCAGGAACACATACATGCATAAACAGGTCTCGAGGTATTTTAAAATTATTTTCTTTATGATTATTTCAAAATAATTTGACAGGGTAAACATTCCCATGACAGCTTTTTTTTTTTTTTTTTTTCTAAAATGGAAGTTTGTGCTGAAATAAGAGTGGTTTAGTAAAAAGACTGTTAAGTCTCAGACGAACATGATATCAAATCATGGCTCTCCTTCTTAGAAGCTACATGTCCTTAAATATATTATTTAATATTTATGAGTCTCATTTTCATCTGTAAAATGAGGCTAATATCATTTTCCTCATAGGACAGTTACAAAAATAAATATGCTTAACACATAGCAGAAACTCAAATTATTTTCTACTTTTATGAAGAAGTTAAGATGGGTCTTATGGCTAGTTTTGTGGTAAATAAAATAAGAAATAAGAATATAAGATGGTTTTTCTAAGGTTTCATAAATTTCTTTTTTCTTTTTTCTTTTTTTTTTTGAGATGGAGTCTTTCTCTGTCACCAGGATGGAGCACAGTGACACAGTCTCGGCTCACTGCAACCTCTGCCTCCTGGGTTCAAGCGACTCTTCCGCCTCAGCCTCTCGAGTAACTGGGACTACAGGCGCATGCCAAATGATGATTTTTGTATTTTTAGTAGAGACGGGGTTTCACCATGTTGGCCAGGATGGTCTTGATCTCTTGACCTCGTGATCCACCCGCCTCAGCCTCCCAAAGTACTGGGATTACAGGGGTGAGCTATTGCGCCTGGCCAGTCTCGTAAATTTCAAAATACAAAGGTTGGGTTAGTTGTTTCTGACATGCCATTATTTTTTCTCTTTTGCAAAAGCTGTACATGGTTTTTCCTGTTTCAATGGAGAAATACAGATGTCTGCTATGTGCACATGAGCCTTTCTCATCTCCTGGCATGCTGTCTTGCTTTTTGATTATGTATATTGGCCTACTCAGTTCCCTAAGAGAGGATGTGTTGGGACCTTCTCTTTTGGAATTGGAACCCATATCAGATGACTTCAGAGAGAAGCATTTTTTAATACAAGGGTACATTTTAAGATGTTTAGGATGCTCTGATGATACATGAAAACTCACCTGAAGTTTGTCATTGTTTGTCATCTCTTTGACTTCTAACCATGTAGTAATTAGTTTTATTAAAAGGCTGCACCCCATTCTTCGACCTACATGTAATTCATCAAGCCCACGTCACGCTTTGTTCTCATTGAGTGAGCCAGCTCCAGCAACAGAGAAGAGAGGGCTGTTGTGTTGTAAGTAATGATTCAGCCAGGGAATCAGAGTCATGGTACGTGTGGGATAAGAGGTTTATGATGACAATTAGACCTTACACAACTGGGAAGGAACTGGAAAATCAGAGGTCCATGAAGGGAGTTGGAGGAACAGAATATGAGTCAGTAGCCAACTGGACAATCTGAGACTATGTCCAGTCTCTGAAGTCAACCTTTGGTGTCTGAGAGGATGGTGGGATATGTTGCTTCTATGCAGCTGTAGCCTTTGTGGATCTGCAGCCAGGTGTCTCATGGTGAGCCTGAGTCTTGTCTTGGTTATCAGGTGTGTCACTTGAGGAAAGGGCTGGCTGAATGTGAAGTGGAAAAGAATAAGAAAAAAGTGAAACCAGTCAGGCAATTTGCATGCGTTCATCACTACATCTGACCATGGCAGCTTCAGAGAATATTGGTTGCTATTTCACTCCTACCTTCCAGATCTTGTGCAATTTTTTCTTTTGGCCAATTCTAACTTGGAAATATATACAGATGAAATTCTGGGATAAGTTGTTTCAGTTTAACCAAATTGATGCAGAAGAATCCAGCATTGCTTACTAAAGAAGACAGAGATAAAACAACTCTGCTGTGTATATGCTTGTCTGCTTTCATCTGTACTCAGCAGAAAGCACCCTAACCTTCTTGTGATGTAGTCTACCAAGAGGAAATAGCAATTTATTATTATTTTTTATTGTGGTAAAATTCACATGCAATTAAAGGCCAAGATCTCAAGTGCAATTTAATGAGTTTTGAAAAATGCATATGCAGTGTAATGAACACCTCAGTGAAATCTTGTAAGCCTTGAAACCACGTAATGTAAGCTCTCCAAACGTATTCTTTTAAATATTGTTTTGGCTATTCTAGGCCCTTTGTATTTTTTTATAAATGCTGGAATAAATTTGTTGATTTCTATAAAGTGGCTGGTTGGAATTTTTACTGGGATTGAATTGACTCTATAGAAAATTTGGGGATAATTGACACTTCAATAATATTGATTCTTTTAATCTATCAACGTCTTATATATTTCTTCATCTATTTTTTGTCTCTATTAATATTTTGTAGTTTTTAGTTCACAGCTCTGGAACCTCTTCTGTTAATTTTATTCTTAAATATTTTTTGTGCCATAATGTTATTGTAAATGTTATTTTAAAATTATATTATTCTAATTTTGCAAATTGATATTTATGTAGTGATTTTGTATGCTGTGATCTTACTTTTTTCACTTATAAGTTCTAATAGCTTTTTAAAATATAAATTATTCAGGATTTTCTATGTAAACTATATCAGTGAATAAATGAAATTTCTTCTTTTCTAATTTTTATGCTTTTTGTTCATTTTTCAAACTTTATTTTACTGGTTAGCAGTACAATGTAGGATATATTTAGTTAAAAGGAACATTCTCACTTTGTTTATGAAAGAAAGGGGAAGGAGTTCAATATTTCACCATTAAGTATGTTAATCAGGGGGCTTTTTATAGATGTCTTTTATCAGATTAAGAAGTGTCACATCTATTTCTCTTTTGCTTAGAGTTTCAATCATGAATGGATGTTGGTTTTTTTTTTTAGACAGAGTCCTGCTCTATCCCCTAGGCTGGAGTGCAGTAGTGGGATCTCAGCTCACTGCAACCTCTGCCTCTTGGGTCAAACAATTCTCCTGTCACAGACTCCCAGTAGCTGGGATTACAGAGGTGTGCTGATCTTGAACTTTTGACCTCAAATGATCCACCCACTTCTGCCTCCCAAAGTGCTGGGATTATAGGCATGAGCCACTGTGCCTGGCCCCAAATAATTTTTAAGATTATCATATATTGATATAATACAGTTTTTCTTCTAGATTTTGTTAATATGATGGATTGTATTGACTGATTTTTTGAATATTAAAGCAATTTTACATGACTGGTATAAACTCCACTTGGAAGTTTTGTATATTGCTAGTTTTAATTTGCTCATATTTTGTTAAAAGTTTTTGTGTTTATGCTCAGGCTTATTTGGCTATCATTTTTAAAATTAAAGTGTATTTGTTAAGTTTAAAGTGTATTTGTTAATTTGGCTGGCTTTGTAAAACAAGAGATTAAATGATCATTCTCCATTTTCTGAAGTAGTTTATGAATTATTATATTATTTATTCTATATACCATAGAATTAATAGTAAGACCATCTGGATTTTATTTATGATTATTAATTTCACTTTAAAAGAAAACCACATATGGACTATTTTTATATTCTATATTTTTGTGTAAGTTTTATAAAATAGTGTTTTCAAGAAATTTGTTCATTTCATCTAAGTTGTTAAATCTAGAGGCATAAAGTTGTTATAATATTCTTTATTATTCTTTTTACATCTGTAGGATCTGTAGTAATATCCCTTTTATTTTTGTTTTTAAATTTCTGATGCTGGTAATTACTGTATTCTCTTTTCTTTCCTGATTGGTTTTGCTCAGGCTTACTCAACTTTATTAACAATTCAAAGAACCATGTTTTGTTATATATTTTTCTATTTATTTTGGGTTTAATTTTCTCTTTTTCTCTAGCTTTTTGTACTGGAAACTTAGATCACCTATTTTCAAAGTAATAAATTCCCTCTTACCACCATTTGAAAGGTAGTGTACAAATTTTAATATGTTGTGTTTTCAGTATCATTTAGTTCAGTACAGTCATCCCTCAGTATACATGAGGGCTTAGTTCCAGAATTCTGTTGTGTAACAAAATATGTGCATACTCAAGTCTTGCAGACATACACAAAAAGTTTTCCCTCCATATATGTGAGTTTTGCATGGTGATAATATTGTATTTTTACCATATTAGGTTGAAAAGAAATTCATGTATAAGTGGACCCATGCATCTCAAACTCATGTTGTTCAAGGGTGAATTGTATTTCCTGATTTCTCTTATTAGTTATACTGTGATCCATGAATTATTTAGAAGTATGTTGCTTAATTCCAAACATTTGAGCATTTCTGCATACATATAGTTAGGATTTTTGTACTTAATCTTTTGTTGTCAGAGAACATATGTGTAAGATTTCAGTCTGCTGAAATGTATTGAAACTTATTTTACATGGTTACAACATACAATCTATATGTACTATACATGTACATATATTACACCATGTATGCCTGAAAATATTTCTGTTCTATAGTTGTGGGGTTATATTGTTTCAAAAAATTTCAATTAGATCAAGGCAGTTTATATTGTTGTACAAACCTTTGTATTTCTTTTTTGATTTTTTTCTCTAGTTATTCTAATAATTTCTGAGTGAAGGATTTTAAAATCTTCAGCTACAACTGTGTATTTTTCTGTTTTTTTTTTTCCTTTATTCCTGTCATTTCCTGCTTCATGTATTTTGAAGCTCTAATATTACAAGCACATGCAGTTAGGATTGTCATATCTTCCAAAAGATTTAATCTGTTTTTATTATTGTGTTCTTGTTAAGCTGTCTCTTGTCTGATATCAACATAGCCACACAAGGTTTCTTGTGATTATTATTTGTGTGATTTATCTTGCTCTATCCTTTCACTTTCAACCTATCAGGGTCTTTGCATGTACAGTGCATTACTTGTAGACAGAATATACTTTTTTTTTCACAAAATCTATGCCCTTAATTGGAGTGTTTGATCCATTTACTTTAAATGTAGTTATTGATGATCCTGGATTTAATGTATCATCTTGCTACTTACTGACGACTTGCCTCATCTTTCTTTCTTTCTTTCTCAGTTTTTCATTTTCTGCTTTCTTTTGAATTTACCAAATTATTTTAATATCCAGTTTTATTTTTTCTATTGGCTTTTTAGCTATACCTCTCTGTATTTTTCGTAGTCACTCTAGGAAGCGCTAGGGAGTCCTTACCTTTTTACAGTCTACTTAGAGTTAATATTGTACCTCATGATATAAAATGTAAAAATCCTATAAGAGTATAAGTCCATTTACCCCAATTCTTTCTAGTATTGTTTTTATATATTTTACTTCGAAATGTGCTAAAACCATAAAATACATTTTTACTGTAAAAGTCAGTTGTTATTAAAATAAATTAAAAGAAGAAAAAATATTACTTTTATTCAGATATTTACCTATTCCTGTGCTCTTCTTTCTTTTTTGCATATCAGAAGTTCCATTGTTTTTCAGGGTATTTTGTCATGGAGATCTGCTGAACATGAATTCTTCCAGTTTTCACTTATAAAAAAATACATTTATTTTATTTTCACTTTGAAGATTATTTTTGGTATCTATAAAATTCTAGGCAATTTGTTCTTTTCCTTTTTCATTCAGCACTACATAGATTTCACTCATTTATCTTCTGGCTTTTGCTGTTTCTAATGAGAAGTTAGTCATAATTCATACTGTTGTTCTACTATAAGTAATATATTTTTTTCCCACTGACTTCTTTAAAGATTTTCTGTTTATATTTAGGGTTCAGTAATTTATATGTAATGCATTAGGAGTTTTGAAAAAAATTCTACATTTGTTGTACTGAAATCTCAGAAATCACCACTAAGAAACTTATCCATGTAACCAAAATCCACCTATACCTCCAAAAACGATTGAAATAAAAATAAAATAAAATTCTACATTGGCTTCATTGGCTTTAAATGTAAAGGTCAAATTCTTGGCTTATTTGGAAAATGTTTGGTTATTATTTAAAAGTTTTTTCCTCCCTTTTTTCCTCCTCTTTTGGAAATTAACTATGAGTATATTGCAATGTTTAAGATTTTTTTTCACAGAACACTAAATTTCTGTTATTTCTATTTATTAAAAAAGTCTTTCTCTCTCTCTCTCAGTTTAAATAATAAATATGGGTATATACAAGCTCACTATCTCCTCTGCCATCTCTAATTTGTGTTAGCTCTTTCAGGACATTTTATTTCAGATATTGCAATCTCACTATTAGAATGTCCATTTAGTTTTCAAAATTTCTTCTGAGACTTACATGTACTCGGTTATATTTATATTATCTTTTAATATTGTATTATCTTTTGATATATTAATGATAGCCATTTTAATGTTCTTGCTTGCTAATTACAATGGGGCCATCTTAGGGTCTGCTTCTATTGGCTACTTTTTTCCTTTATTATCACATTTTTTCCTTCTTTGCATTCTAGTAATTTGTTATTGTATGGTAGACCTGGTAAGGAGTCTGGATTACCTTTAAAAGAAAGCTAAATTTTGTTCTGGCAGGCAGTTAAATTGTTGGCGGATCTTTTTGAACTGGCCAGATTGCTTTTATTTGGATTAAATGGGTCTAGTTCAGTTTTATCCTTAGCCCTGGCATGTGGCTCTTCCTTTAGGGCATGGTTCTTACTCCTAAATGGAGACCTTTCTGAAGTCTCAGTGGAATGTCCAAGGCTTTCAATAAGGTCTCTATACTCACCTCCTGCCATCGTGCAACCTCTAGGATCTCAATTTAGGTCTAAGTCCCAGAGCATCGATTCTCTGCCAGGCCTTGAGCCTCTCACCACTTGAAGTACCTTCTCTGTGCAGTGCTCTCCTGTTATTTATCCTGTCACTCAAAGTCAAGGGGTTTTAGTAGTTCTGAATGCTGATGCCTGTTTCCAGATCTAAAATAGACTCACATGCTCTGATTGAGCTCCTCTTTCCTGTGTCACTGTCTAAAAAGTGTCCTTGGTCTGAAGACTGGTATCATTCGTTATATTCCTGGAGCAATCTACAAGTGAGGGACAGTGAATGTTTTGAATGGCAGCTTTTAGGTAAGCAGAGAATATGCAATGGGGGTGCATAAATAAGTTTCCTTGAAGTCATTTGTTTGAGGAGCTAAGGTCTTTATGTTACTCAACTGGCTGAATCTCAGTGGGACAGATAAATGTGGACTAAGGATAGAATGAATGTTAGAAGAGATTTATCATCTAATATGTACCAGAATGCTGCAACATTCAAAACAAAACTATAAAAGTTTAGTTATTTTTAAAGACAAAGAGGTTAGTGTTGCTTCTTTAGTTTTTAGCAACTGTAGGAATGAACTTATTCCTGCACCCTAATTATTTAAACAGATTACTATAAGGTAATCAAAACATTATGTTTTGATGTAATATATCTTGTTTGTTTATCTGTTGTTTATTGTCTGTCTTCTCTGCTATATAGTAAGAAACAAAATTCTTATAGTTTTTAACTTTCTTGAGTCTAGAATAGGAAACGACATTTTCTCAGTAATAATGTTTATACATATATCTCATCTTTTCTTGACAGATAACAAATTCTTGAAGAGAGATAGAATCTTACCCATCTCCAACATGTGTTTGCCTGTGGAAGACTGTCAATTAATAATTATTTAGTGATTTCCTAAATAAATAAAATCTCTGAACATTGCAGTTAATGTTAGTAAGTATTAAAGTTGAAATAGTGCTTGAATATTCAGCAATAAAAGAAGGAAGCAAGGTCCTGACCCTGAAAGGGAAGGAAATATATTCCATTTTGTGAAGATTCTTTCCTGGCTATGGCTAGCAGCCACAGAATTCCCTCTGGTAATTTCTACAGAAACACTGACACTGACTCCAGACTGTGTATTTGCATTATGGAGGTCAGGGACTGGAAGTTAGGATTTTGCAGACTTTTCTTGGCTCTGTTATGCTGTCTTTGCACAGTATGACCTTGTAGAATCATAGCCTCTTTGTGCTGTTTTGTCCCTATGGAGATGAGAGAGCAGAAAAGAAGAGCTTTTTTCCCCCTTCCCACATAAGTGTTTGTTTTTAGCCTCATGAATTTGCTAGAGTGCTTAGATACCAAGGTGACAGATGTCAGAGAAAATGTGACAGCAAAATAACTTGTTAGGAAGATATATAGAAGTGAAGTGTATTGCTCAAGGGGTGTGGAGTGTAGGATCTGGAATAATTTAGTGAAAAGTTGGGAGATCTTTTTATGATTTAGTAGATAAGTTTAGTCCTGATTTGGATAGGATCTTGGCTAAAGTCAAGGGAATGAGGTAGTTCTAATGGGCATTGATCAGCGTCACTGCATAGGGGTCTTAAGTAAGGCATGAATAGCAGAAACTGAAGCCAGAAAGCATTAGAATTGAATGTGCCACCTGTTTCCCCCAACACAATTGGCCTGTTGTGGTGATTGCTGTTCCAAAATGGAGAAGCTGCTTCCAAAGTTGCCATAAATCACAACGTGCTACTCCAGCTCAGGCATTCTATGGTTTCATTTTTTTTGTTATGGTAGCAAATAATACTGCTGGTTACAGCAAAGAGGCATAGTCTTTTATTTATTTATTTTTGGGCTTCTTTTTACCTGTGTGTAATGTTGCGGGGACAGGAGTACAAGATGATAATGAGGATGGGGGAAAGGCTTTGGGAAGAGACTGGGGGAATGTGAAGCCTGTCTTCATTTTTCTAACCTCTTCATTTGTAGCCACGTCACTAGAGATAGGTACTGAGAGCAATACAGAGTTGCCATAACAACTAATAAACTGTAATTTGTCAAAGAAGGGGGAATGGAGTCAAGAGTTCGGAAAAAAAACAAACACAAAAAACAAGAAAGTGGGGGGTGAGGGGAGAGAGAGATATATAAGAAAGGGAAGACTGAGTTTTCAGGGAACAGTGAGATGAATGTAAAAGTGTGTTTTAGACTGTCTTAGTGGGAAATATATGATAATGAATTAAAATATGGAAAAGGAGATGAAGAAAATGACAACTATTCATGTAAGGATATATTTAAAATATGGAAGTTCTCAAAGTGAAAGAATTGATTTGAGGTAGCAATCTAGGGGAATCACACACAACACACACACACACACACACACACACACACACACACACACACTTACTTTCCAGAAGAGAAAGGGTCTGGGATCGTCATGCAAGGCCAAATTGATGTAGATAATTTTCATGTTGTGATTTCTAAGGGTGCTCTCCCATGGTTGAACTGAGGTGTTGTATGTGGGGATGTAGCATTGTGTCTCCGTGGGTCAATGCCTTTTGATGTTCTCTGTTTTAACTCACAGGACAGAACGACACCATGGTCCCTGCCCTTCCAGTTGCCGGAAGAACTAAGCCAGCAAGAGGCAGAGAGCAAGGATTCCTAGAAGATGAGATGGGAGGCAGCAGAGATACTCTACAGCTTCTTCCAAAGCCTGGGCTAGGAGGCCAAACAGTTAAGTACAGTAGTGCAGTTATTCATTCAACAGATATTTTTGGAGTCCCAAGTTTCAGCTATATGTAGGACACAAGGGGCAGAAAAATGGTTCATGACCCTAGTGAAGCTGAGGTTGTGTTTGTGTCCATAATTGAGAATGAAATGTAGGAAGTGAGGTAGAGAGGGAAACTCATTGTCTCTGTACTCTATCCCCAAGCACTACTGGGAGCCAGAGAGGGAGTGACCTCATGACGACTGACCCAGAGCAGGAAGATGGACGAAGAAGCTGAGGGATGTTGCTCAGGAAGGAATAACCGGCATATCTTCATGTAGTGAAAGAACTACGGTGTCTGAAACCAGGGGTCAAAGTCTCCAGTGATCAAACATTTGCTTCTCTCACCTTTGGCAAGGAACACATAGATCCTTTTTGCTGCTGAGTTGAGCCCACCTTCTCCTTTGTGAGCAGGGAGGATCTTCGTCCCCACATTGGGCTCAACAACTGTGCCTTAGAGCAGAATAAGACTGATGAAGTACGGCTGTGTCTGTTTTCCATTAGAAACATTAGTAAACTTGACTACAAAAGGCCACCTCACAGAACAAAACACTTACAATGTGCAAAGTACAGTGAAAATCTCCCAGCTGCCAAGACAGAGGACCTTGCAGAAGACAGAGCATAAAAGAGAGTCTGCACAAAACAAAAGTCAGAACACAATGGTATATATTTGAAGCACATGAAAGGCTGTGTGGCGGCAATACTAAAGAGGCATGATTTTCCTACAGAATGGGGGCAGAGGAAGAGCAGAAACCCAATCAGCCAATACAATTGTGGCAGAGAAACAGATCTGGTCCTATAAAGGGAGAGGGGAGAGAAAGCTTATTTTTTATGAATTAATCTCCAGTTGGTTTTCATAAATTGTTCAGAAACAAGCGAGCACATGAATAATACATGCTGTACACAGGCCCAAAAACACAGAGCTATCTCCAGTTGAGACTGTGAAAATGAAGACATTTTGAGAAAGATAATTGAGTAAAGCGACCAAAAGGAAGCATCTTAAGGTAGGGGTGTGAGCAGAAGCAGGGAATAGACACCCCAAGGGGAAAATGTATATTTCTAATTTCCCCAATTAACTTGCAGATTCCTGGAGAGCTGAGATAATCTTTTCATTTTTAACAGAATTATGTGTTCCCAGGTTATATAAAATAACACTTTGCCTGTAGTAGGAGCTAAAAATATTAATAGATAAATTAATTCAATGTTGATGTAATAAATTTGACTGATAATTATTGTATCATTGGTATGGAAATAAAAAAGTAGAAATCTATATTCCTGGGACCGACATTGAGAGGGATGAGGCGCCCATTAGTTGTGTAGATGAATAAATAAATCCAGGGATGATGTGCCTTCAGTGATGTTTTATGTGGTGGCAATTCATTGATTAGCCAACCAACCTCAAAGTAGCATACTTGCTTTATCTAATGACTGCAATACTGAGCTGAAGTTAGAGGTCCTGATCAGTGCTTCCACAGAACAATAGTTCCACAAGAAGCTCTGTGGAAAAAGAATTCCATGGTCAATTAAGCTTAGGAAACGCTACTTTCTATATTCCTCTCATTATCATTTAAAAGGCTCAGAGAAATCCTACAGCAAATTGCCCTGTTGAACCTTGTTAATCTGATACTTTCCAAACTAAGTTGACCATGGAAGCTTTTCTTTTTTGAATTTCTTTCTTCTTTTAACAATATCCATTAGCCTTTTTCAAAACTACCTTTCCATGAAGTGAACTGTGATGGTTAACGTTAGGCATCAGCTTGACTGGGCTAAGGGATGCCCAGATAGCTGATAAGGCATGATTTCTGGGTGTGTCTGTGGGGGTATCTCTGGAAGAGATTAGCATTCCATCGGTGGTCTGAGTAAGCAAGATCCACCCTCACCAATGTGATCAGGAACCATCCAATCTGTTGAGGGCTCAAGTAGAACAAAAAGGTAGAAGCATGAACTATCTCTCTCTTCTTAAATTGGGACATTAATTTTCTTCTACCCTTAAACATCAGAGCTCCTTGTTCTCCAGCCTTTGAATTCCAATATTTATGCCAATTCTCCCCAAACATCTATTGTCAGGCCTTTGGATTCAGGATGAATCATAATACTGGCTTTTGTGGCTCTCCAGCTTGCAGATGGCATATTGTGGGACTTCTCAACCTCATAACCACATGAGCCAATTCCCATAATAACCTCCTCTTACAGATCTCTATATATCTTATTGGTTATTTCTCTGGAGAACCCTGACTGATGCATAAGGAACCCTGATTTCATTGTTATGAATCTGAGTATTCACCAAGTGCCTTCCATGTTGTAGGAATAGGGGTGAGATTGGAAAGGGTGACTTACACACCTTCTGTTAGGGAGCTTAGGATCTTGCAGAAGAGACAAACCATCAACCACTTGCAACCATGCCTATCTCCTGTGACGCTGATCATAGGCTGGCCTCCTTCCGAAGTAGAACCCGAGTGTGACCCAGCAGGATCTTTCCACTCCACCCACCCCAACACTACATTTCGTGTGCCTCCTCTGCCTGGGTCATTACCTCTAACCCTAAGCCAAGCAGGCTTGGGCTCCTATCATGGCCACTGTTGGTGCGTGAGTGAAGCTCTCTGCATTCTTTCCACTGTGGCAGCCCCCTCCTGCAAGCTGTTTTCAACTCAGAGGCCTCAGAGCAACTGTTACTGTTATTCATGGATCTCTCAGATTGGCTCACACCACAGCTACTGGGCAGAGAAACATCAAGTGTCTTTCCACAACTCAAAGTGGATACAAGGGTCTTCTCCAGGGAACTCTGGCTGCCGAAGTTCTCTGCAAATGGTCACATTGACCCTGTTGTGTAACTACTCAGAGTAAAACCTTACAAAGAATGAGACCTACACCCTTGAGTCTCTACCAGCAGCTTGGGCTATGTTAGATGAGGTTGCTGTTATTTTCTTAGGGTGAGGAAGTTCTCTTGTGTCTCAGTAACAGAGGACTGAGCCCAGAGAGCATGTGGAGTATGTCATCAGCCAATGAGATTAGATGATTCCAGTACTACACTTATTCTCGAGTACGTGGCAATGAAGTCTGATGGCTACTCAGTGCTTGTTCCCATACACAATGAGACTGACACATCCATGGAGAGGGCAGCTACTGCTCCTACTCTGGGAGGGTTGTAGTGATGGGGCAGAGTCTGCTTCTATTAAAGTTAGTTATTTTCATTTCTGGCTTATTTCTTCATTATCTCCCACTACACACCCACACACATCTGCTGTACACTTCCATCTTACTCACCCTGGTCCCACCCCAAGACCTGCAGCAGAGTTTCAAGATTGCAGAGTTCTAGATTCATCAGCTATGTCACTAACTATGAGACTCTGAATAGATTAACTTTCTTGAGACTCCAATTCTGTATCTGGAAAGTGAAGCTGATTTCACTTATTGCATAGACTATTAGGTAATTTAATGAGCTACCAAAGTACAGAGCTCCTCATCCATAGCAAACACTTAATTTTTAGTTTCCTCATTCTCCTCAATTTTCCTTCAGTAGAATAGTCCACAATGATGGAAATATTTTACATCCATGCGGTTTGGCATGGAACCTACTTAGACCCAAATGGCTAAGTAGAGCTTGAGATGTGACTAATACAAATGAGGCACTGAAATTTTAATTTTATTTATTGTTTTATTAATTTGAATAGCCACATATGGCTAATGGATATCTAATTGGTCAGCATATCGCCATATAACTTTACCATCAGTTTTTAATACTCAACACTTCCAGAAGATGAATTAGAGCTTAATCTGGTGCAGGGAGGGGTCAAGGGCCCTGCAGGGTTTGAAGCCAGCATGAACCATAGAGAGCATCTAGAAATAGGGCCAGGAGAGGGGTACCTGCCATGTCTCTCTGCCTCTGAGGCCTGGGGAGAATTCACACATGCACCTCACCAGGGATATACCTCAGGAAATGGAGACTGGGTCTTGGTGGAATTCCAAATACACTTGAGCCTGAAGAAGATGTTTATATATGCTAGAGATGTTTCAAAAATTTTGCCACAAAAATGTAAAGGAACCGTCAGACTCCATCTTACTCTATTCCATACAATTATATCCACCTTTCCAATCACTGGTTCAAAGATGAAAAAACACTATTTGCCAACAAGATTTTAGAGTCTTGTCAATTAACAGAAGACACCACCTAACCCCATACGAAGTCACTTCTCTTCTAGATGTAAGCTAAATTTATAAATGTCAAGGTCTTCAAAATGTTGAAACCATTAGAGATAGAGAGTTTGGGAATTGGGGGGGAAGGAGAATGTAAATTTGGTGAAAAATTAGAATATCATGCAATATTTATTTTTGTAGTGCAATTTACATATCTAAAATCATTTTGCTAAGAAGAAACATAAAATGTATTATGTATAACTTGATTTGCTCATAAAATTATCATTTAGGTAAAATTAGAGACATGAAGAACTGGAAAAACAAAATGGAAAAAATAGGAAAGAACAAATTTTTTTTTAAACTGATTCATTTTCTTTATATATTTATTTAACAAAAACATTCTGGGGGGCATGGATGAAGTTCCTTCTGAAATACTTTTCTCTCTCTCTCTTTCTTTTCTTCTTTTCTTTCTTTCTTTCTTTCTTTCTTTTCTTTCTTTCTTTTCTTCCTTCCTTCCTTCCTTCCTTCCTTCCTTTCTTTCCCTCCCTTCCTCCCTCCCTCCCTTCCTTCCTTCTTCCTTCCCTTATTTCCCTTCCTTCTCCCCCTGCCTCTCTTCTTACCTCAATTCCTCCCTCTCTTCTTTCCTTCCTTCCTTTCTTCCTTCCTTCCTTTCTTCC